>PDGT01000011.1:2482059-2493526 GCA_003671415.1 Megathymus violae | reverse complement strand
CTTGAGCCTCATGCGCACTTCACACATGATGCATTCGAAAACACGCGCATCAACTACTTTTATTCACTTCCCACCAAAAACTTAATTACGCTCCACACCTGTTGCAGAGGTAGTGCTGCAACTTGTCGGAGTTACTTGAATGTGTGTAATATTGAGTTCGTAATTGTTTTACCTGTTTGTGACGGACTTTTTTTTGTTATGGATAACATTTGTTTTATTATTGATACACATACGCGTTTAGGAACTATTATTTTTTTTTATATATTTATTACGTTGTATATATCCATACATATAATAAAATAGAAATGATGAAGAAAGTCTTACATGTCATATTAAAAAAGTAGTTGAACTTATCAAGCACATAATATAAACCTGTTAACAATATTTCTTTTTTATATTTGGCCGACTGTATGTTTGTCAATCGCTCCAGAAATAGACCGATTTTAATTAAATTTGGTATAAATAATAGGTTATCATTCGGATCATAACCAAAATTACTTTTTACGGTGGAAGGACGTGTTAAGGCGCTGCCACACTACTGCGATAAAATGTTTTAAGTAATTGCTGAACTTTCGGTCTTTGCAGATATCTCACACCATATTTAAAAGGGATTAACTCAGAATCATTCGCAATATACTTAAAAAAAATAATCGGTTCATAAACAACGGAGTTATGATTATACATACATATGAATATGAAAAACGGGATTAATATTAATTTTTTAAAGAATATAATGGGGGGTTTGTGGCCGCCGAAAAATATTTTGGTGATTTACGAAAATTAAACCCACAAGTTTAAAAGTAAATGTAATATTCAATAATTGATTAAATTAAAATTTAAAATTTAAAAAAAAACGGCTTATAGGCTTTAAGAGTATAACTATGATAATCAAAGAGAGAGTGTGAAATTTTGTGATGTTTTTGTTTGTGTGTGTAAACGGATAGTAATTTTTGGAATCACGACACTTATTTGAAAAATTCTTTTACTATTCGAAATATACGTTATTCTATATTCCCATATCCATCTATCTAAAAACAAAGATTATTTTACCATATAGCCCATATATAGTAAAATAATCTTTGTTTCCGACCGAATGTGATAATTTCAGGAACTAAAATAAAATAGCAATGATGATTTCATTACTATTTGTAAACTGTTTGTAAATGCTATAAAGTTAGACATTATTATACCATGATTTAGATTTTAATGGTATTATATAATACAATATACATATAATATAACAATATAATAGTATACAGTGAATATTTATTTTTATCTTCATTATTATCTTTAACCTCAGCAATGGGACCGCGAACTACGATTATCATCGCAATTAACACCATACGCACACACCATGCTCCACCCTCACTCACCATACACCGCCTACATTACTATAGAAATACCAATTTGTCATCACCGAGCAGCAAAATTAAAATGGTTCAAAGCAATAAAGAGATCCTAGTAAGATCGTGGGCAAAATTAAATTCATATATTATTTTTTTATTGCTTGTGGTTACGTGCTTCTTAAAATCTTAATGCTTGTTGTAGACGTCTTAAATCTGGCTTTTGACGTTTCATTAGATATTTGTATTTACGTATAAAAATATAAATGATTTCGCTACTTTGTATATCTGCACTTTTTAAGCATTTTTAGTGTTTTACCAAATAAAAGATACATTGTAATCAACAAAGATATATTTCCTAAAATATATATTTAAAACAACGAGATAAAAATATGAGTACATACATTGTTTGGATATGATACATACAAATGTTATTCCTGTTTTCATGAAATTTTCGGTGTTAAATACGACTAAGCTAGGTATTTGTTGACATTTATCTGAAATTATATATATTAGTATTTGAATACAATACCTAGTTAATTTTGAGAGTTTCGTCCAAAAATAAATCTTAGTAATAAACCTACGGAATTCTCACGATGGAGTCCAGTTTATTACTTACATAAATATTACGGATACAGTTTACCCACTGACGTGTAAATTATGCAAAGACCGAGAAGAGCCCGATTATATGTATTATATCCATCCATTAAAATAAGATTCTTTATTAAGCCCAGTAAGCTTTGCTGATTGCCCTTAAGGCAGACACATCACTCTATAGTCGCTTTTGTCCTCTAACTTTCCACTACATGATGACGCTGAGGTCTTTGTCTTCCCTACAAGTTTGCCTGATTTGTTTATTTGCAAGACTTATCTAGGTTCTGTGTCCACATATGTATATATACATATATAAAAGTAGCATATAAAAAATATATCCTCTTTTCAGGTAATAAGAGATTTTTATTGTAAAAAAGCTTTTAGAACTCAATAAATAAATAAATAATTACATCTTACAAAAATCAAATTGATTTTATATTTGACATAAAGAATAAAAGCATAAGAAAGTACAACTAATAAAAAAATGTGTACGTTTGCAATTCGGTAATGTTCTATCAGGCTATTAAATAATAAAGTTATATCAAACGGTCAATCTATCCCACCTGTTAAACCCTCCCGGTATTTGCGACACGCGACCGTTCGGCTGACTCTATCAACAATAGTTGTCTATTTTTTTTATTTTACCAACCAACAAGTTAAACCTTTATAAACATACCGCATTTCAACAATTTATCAAAATGACAAAGGAATAATAGCCATTTTAGTTCCCACAAATTAAATTATCATTGGTCCTTTCAACTCGTTGTGCTTCATTCAGGGTTGATGTTAAATTTGTATTTAATAGCGGCTCGAGCTGAGATCGAAAAGGCGCGGGGTGCAGGGCCGGAGGAGCGGACTCCGTCGAGACGGTGAGTCTGTCTGATAAAAGAGGATTTCATCCGCTCGATTTAGCATGAAATTGGAACACAAAGTGAATAAAGCCACAGGATTGTAAACATTATGAGGTTCCTCTTTTTTATTGGGTGGATTCGGATTATTTACGGTTTTATTTTTATTGGTCACTAGTGTCTGGTTTAAACTCCCTATTTATTACCTTGTTAACTATAGTTAACGAACCGTTCATCCAGGACCAATCCGATGCTTGCGATTTGATTAATTGGAAGTTTGTCGCTGCACTACAGCAGGCGTAATTGATTCGCGCTACTTATTTACAAACGTATGGCTCTCCGAACAGTAAATTGAAAATAAATTGAAGAAATACCAAAATAGATATCTATTAAGAATGAAATATTTTAAAAGCTCGTAAAGTGGAGGCGAGTGTAAGTCACGAATACAGTGCGTTCCCACGCGGCCGTACAGCGTTCCTTCCACCAGAATCAATGACTCACTGAACTCAAAGCTCCATTTCCACAAGTCATAGTGCAATTAATAATATACGGCATCCTGTCGAATTATCTCTCGTCGTGGCAGGGGTCCGGGCGGCTTTAATTTACCACAATGGAAGTGGGTTCTGAGAAGCGTTGGTCGGCGAGGCGGGCCGATTCTTCGACGAAAACAAACAGAAAATAATTATCATAAAGATGAAGAGCGGCCGCTCAAGCCTCGCCGCTGCTAATGGGAGCCCACCTGGCAGCCCGGACGGCTCCCCTCGCCTCACACACGCGTATACACGCTTACACATTCCATTCGCTATAACCCATACAGCGGAGTCATGTTCTCCGGTGCGGCGCTGCCCCCGCACCAGCCCGCACCCTATCATACATTTTCAATGTACACAAAAAAATGCTACACGTTGTGTAATTATAGCACAATGTTGAACGTCTTAAGCACAATATAATACAGGTACTTTTTTTATACAGAATACACGGTATAATCATTTATATTTCTAAACTACAGGTCCCTCAATAAGTATATATAGTTCATAAAATACTTGCTACTGTAATTTGAATATGCTTATTATATTATTGGTTATGTCCCCATTTTACGGAATTGGCTTCGTTCGTTTTGTTTACAAAGTTCGTTCTGCATACTTACAGACGAATGGGATAAAGGACGTCAATTCGTGACGTCAACGTGATATGTACATAGGTCAATGACATATTGACACACTCCAGCGTCGAGGATCAGCATTAAATACCAGCACCGGCATCCTCCTGTGTCATCGGTAAATGAGAACTTTAAAGTAAAATCCCCACAATTTATTCCGGGCAATATATTTCTACGCATTTTCATTACTTTTCAGGATCTTACATTAGTATAAGTATACAATGATTTAATTATCTGGGCCCAAAGGTAACAAAATTTCAATTTCATAAAAGACGAAACAGAAACATAGAGCGATAAGAGTAGGGAAATATAGGGACATTTTCGGAAAATATATCTAAATCCTTCTGGATTCTTACCCTGGGAAAATTATGGCGTATAAGTAACGCAACTTTTTAAACAAGGCAAAGACTCACTGTAGAGCAACTTGTTAATGCAACCACTACAAAAACGGCATAAAATTTACGATAACCGTTTCTTATTTTAACACATCCAATAAGTTATATTTAGAGGACCTAATATTGATTTTATAATGTTGAATATTTTGCGTGATTATTTTGACATGAAAAAGTATACCCAAGATCGGTACATATATACAATATCTATCTATATCTATACTAATAAATAAAATTGGAGTGTCTATTTGTAATATTAAAATAACTGAATTAATTGTAATATTAAAATAAGTTACTTTGCTATTTATCTACCACTTGTCGAAAAATTTAAAATTTTACATTTACACTTACGTTTTGTTTGCACCTTACCCTCTTTATTAATATTCATTGATTTTAAGGAAGGTCGGATTTTACAGGCTGTTTATTGCCAGCGTTTTTATTCCATATTTTTTTAAAGAAATAACATGTCTGTTAAATATAAAATTAATTTGGTAAGTACTTCTTCTAACGTCTATGGCTAAAGCAGTTACCATAACACCGATATACTGTGAGAAATCTTTAATAGTGGACCGAAAAAAACGTGTCCCACGTTAAGCAACTATTTCATTTAATCTGAGGAATGCGGGGATGTATAAGGGACTTAAGAAATGCTTGATTTTTTTACTATGGAAGGCAGAATGTAGAATTAATGCAACATGGAAACATATATAAAAATGTAAAATAAACGTCGCACCTAATTGTAAATACAAAAGTATGATGACATAATAAAAGTTCATAAAAGATATATCACACATTTTCGAAGAACATTTCCATCCTAGCACTATAGACCATTACTATCACAATAAAATAGTTTACTACATATACCTGCAATACATTATTTACTGAGTTACTTACTTTTAAGTATACTTATATTAGGTAACTTATAACACGTAGGTATCTAATATTTTACCTACTGCGCTCGCTATGATCGCACTTCGCGGCGTTAACATTTCTTGTCAGCAATTTAACACTGTGACGCTATCGAACTGTGAATACTCAAGACAAAACGTTCTGAGGAATTTTTCGAGGGTGACTACTTCGTTTTTCTTTTTTCAAAGCGGATGTTTCAGAGCAGTTTTTGCGAAGATTCCAACCAGCTATCAGTCGGGTGGTCCATTAAAACTGGAACAATGGCCCACTCAGTTTCTATTGCCCACTTTATCTAAGTTTGACGCAGATTATGTGAATTCTGTCGGCATCTTTTCCAACCTACTTATAGAGGTGAAGTCATTAGGTACAGTTTTTAACATAAGTGTAGATATAATAAATGACATGTTTAAAGGTAGTGCTACGTTGATTACACATAAAACAAGAATTATACAAACGAGATTTCATGAAATCCATTGTATATTTCATTTATTGAAACGAGAGCTTGTGTAAAAAACATCTGAAATTAAAGTACCTTAAAAATGTATGTATCTAATAAATTATTCATAAAAATGAGGAAATTAAAACCTATCACTACTCAGTACACACACTTAAAAATTAAAGTTAATAAAATTTAACAGTGTCTTAACACATAAGTATAACAAACTGTCTTTTATTGGAAAAATTCGTAAAGATTCGAAAATTAAAACTGAATCTCCGTTGAGCTGCTACGGGAAAATGTAACAGCTCATCAACAAAATTTACCCAAGTTTTGAGCTGGATTATATTCTTGCAACACGAGCAATGTCATCGATGAATCGGAACATTAATTTGTAATGTGGTGTATTGTCAAACTTAGTCACTATACTAATTTAGCATAAGTATACCTCCTCGGTATATCACTACGGATTTGAATCCGCGACGATGGAATCTTTAACAGAAAAGAAAAAAGATTATGTAACATAAGCGCCTTCCACCATGACATCCACCATTTTACTGGCATCAATCAAGAACTCAATTAACATTCATACTTTGGTGTTCTGAGGCATTCCCTAAAATTCATATGAGACTTTACCAAACGAATTTATCTGTAAAACATTTTCAGGTCGTAGTACATCCACCAAAAACAACATCGTTTTGTATTTACTTTTCATACAGTACGATTTAATCTTACACCGACCTACACGAAAAACACGCCGGCGTGTTTGTAAACGAACCCGAAAAGACGACCAGGAGCCTTGAGAAGTGCAGCTAACATGTTCCATCCTGATCTATTTCCACATTGTAAATTAAGCTTTAATTTCACCTCCATAAATTCAAACTTCAAATGCAATCTTGTATCGATTATTGCCGCAAGCGTGATATAGCGCCACAAAGAAATTAACTTTATATTAATATGAATAAAGCTCCTTTTGCTGTTAGGTATCCTTGGAAAGTTCGGAACCGAACAAATCTGTTTACTCGTTAATCACGCTCGTTGTTTGAATAAACTTCTATTTTGAAGCATTACCGTGAAGCGCTCGCGGAGATTCGCGCTAAATATTGTTTCGGCGTAAATGTGGAAGCTAACTGCGCATTGTTATTAATCTTTTACATAACAATGCTTCCTCGTGTTATATGTAATAACAAGAAAAGTAGGTTCAGGCACTTTCAGAGTTTACACTACATAATGTACATACACTATGTCATCGACAAACATCGTACGACGCTATTTATAAATTACTCTTCTCATCGAAGGTCATTTGTGAGATCTCCCTATCTCAACGTAACAACATATTACAACGTCATACAACAACATAACGACATATACAATTAACGATTTTGAAACAATTAAATTAAAACAATATTACCAAATAATCGATATTATAAAATGTACGAAATACAAAAAATGTAATCCTGTGTCTGAGAACATGAGAAGCATTCGTTTTTCGTTAAGAATTTAAGTTATAGTTTTTAATACTTAAGATTGATATTTACCTCATGAATTTTATGACTCGTCTTCCCTATTTACACGATTTTACACTTACTTGACTCTTACAGACTTGTATCTTATGATGGTCCCTTTTTACCTAACACCAACAAGGACAATCTAAACACGAAAAAAAGGAAAATGTTATGGCTTGGGTGCTCATGTAATTTTTTTCATCCATCGTCTATTATATATGAAAATACAGGTGTTATTGAAACATAAAGTATGGGCATCGGCACACACTCGACTTATGAAGTTTAAATTTAGATATCTACACTACCCTTATCATTTTCAATCAATTTGGTTAATAGGTCAACAAAACCAACATTTACATCATAACACTTTATTTAACAAAACTCTTACATTACTTAAGAACATATCTAAAACGATTCTTGTATTAAGAAATGTTGTACCGTGTTGTTGTAACGGTCAGGGAGGATGTCTGTGAGTTCTTTCCTTGTCAGCCAACCGATATTAGATTTACTTGTGACCTCCCCGCTTTTGTAGTTGGCGTAGTAAAAGAAAATCTGAAACATATAGGTGTTAAAATCATTAAAAGGTTTTTTTTCTATGTATCATTATAAACATTTTGAAAGGAATGGTAAGTCCCGAATCTATGAAGCAAATAAATACGACATTCACTATATGTCAAAATAACTTTCCTATATTTTCCACGCCTTATCTATAGTATGTCTCAAAAGGGAATGTTTAGTAGGCGAATTTAAAGAAGGGAAAAATCAATAAAATTATTGTAAATCTGTGTAATATAATAATATAATATAATAAACTAAATATTATTTAGTTTTATAAAATAACGACGTTTTGTTACAATTAAATTGGATTCAAAGTTATCTAAAAGTAACTCTTTCGAGCGATTAAATACTATGCGAAGTTTGAAGGACACTTCAAACGCCATTATTATGTTTATAATCTGAGTACGTAAATAAAAATCTAAATAAGAAATTAACGGAAATATTATAAAAGATACAGAAAGCTACAAATATTATAGTACAATAAAATAATTTGGTTGATATATTCATAAAATATGTAAATAGCCATGGCCTAACCATGTTCGGAAAGTATCCAATCTAAAGTGAAATATTTTTTTCCGCCGGTATCACCAGTAGACATCGATTTTTCTACTCGGTAACACGAACAGTGGTCACGGCCAAACCGGGTACCTACTCGTATTGTAGTGAAAACATTGTACTATTTACGCTAATATAATTTTAAAGCTACATATCTGCTTATGCCTGACACGGAAATGTGTTTACACAGAATTGGTTTATACAATTGCCAAGTGTAGTGGTCTATGTTTTTTCTAATGATAGCATGTTTTTAATGTGCGCATGTAAACTATTCTGGGTAAGAGCTTTCGATTACAGTTTTTACGTAAACAACACGCTTGTACCGACTATTTGCAAAATACTTGTTGGGTTGTACATGCGATCGCGCACAGAGTAATATATTTATGGGATAATTTCCTATGCGCAGGTGTTCTGTTCCCTACAAACCTAACTATACGAATAGGTTCTTGTATACCGACCTGATCTTTCGTAGCATATTTTTTCACTAATTATTTTAAAAAAATTTAAGGGGCAGCTGGAATATGCGGTATGCCAAACAAAACAAGCCTTAAGTGGTTATTAACATAACACCATTATATAGTACATATTTTATAAATATAGATAATATACACATAAATATAACACGCAAATTGTTCCATTAATGCGAACATGCCTATTATTACATCTATTCATACAAAACCAAACAAGTAAACTACTACGTCTCCGTCAATTTTCATGCCTTTTTCAAGAATTCTTTTAAACTACGACTTTTATAATTATGAAAAATATTATTAATTTTAATTACAGTTAATTTTAAACCAATGAAATACTTAAGTGGCGTTTTTATAAAAACATCTGAATTCAAAATGATTTGAAAGGAAACGTAAACTTTTTTTTTGGAAATTCGTTATTCTTTCCGCTTTGTGACATTTATTTTTCCCCGATATCGATCTGCCCACGATTATGGAAAAGTCAATATATCACATTATTTTCTAATATAAGTTACGCGCTGGAACTAACACTGTAGATACAGTTAAAATTAAAAATTTATGTTTATGTACCATGGATCAGGTCCGATACATAATCATTTATGTTATGGCGTAGTTTGACGTTAGAAAAGTGTTTGTAAAAACCAACTTCGAATAAGTATTATTTCATTTCATGTATTCTGTAAATGCACGTCATTTTTTGCTTCTACTACCGTAAAATCAATGATGTGTTTGGACCAATCACCGATAACCAACACATAATACGTTTTTCTTTCCAACGTTCCCGGGCCTCCGAAAGTATAAATTAAAAACGACAGCAGTATCGATACCAACACAAACCATATCAGAGTAATCAAAATCATTTAATCTATTTGCGATAAATAGGAAATTAAAAACCTTGAAAATTATTACCGCACGAAATAAATTAAAGAACTAGTTTATATGAGCTACATACATGTATGCCATATAAACATATTTATTTTATATAAATATATATCATATAATATAAAAGTTTAAAAGACATTCAGGTACCTAACCATTCCAATATAATATTCTTACTTTTTGCAATAGCTACAGAAAAGCAGTCAAAAACTTTCTTTACTACCACAATCTTAACCGAATTGGTATTTCCTTGTCCGCGGAAGATCCATTTCTTGGTATAAAAAGTATTCTGCACAATATTTAAGTTACAAATATACCAAATACCATATAAATCTATCAGGTGTTTTCCAAGTAACGTGTGCACAAGCAGGTCTGTCTTCAAAAATATGTTTCTACCTAATGTTGTTGTATTTTTTTATGTTAGTTTATATATACGATGTTTCGAGAGAAACCTATATATTTTACTTTAATATTAAGCTAAGTTAAGTTCCCAGCTAACTTAAGTTTGTTGTTTTTCCAAGGCTAAGCCTTCATCGGATCTTACATGATTAGTAATCAGTTGATTTTCCACTTAGTCACACCAAGGTAAACATTCATGGAATATACAAGACAGAAGCACCGTCGATTACAACTTATGGATAAATAAAATCACTGTAATTAACACAGAAAAATTACTCGATGTCACATTGATAATTGTTTTACAATAAACAGTGTCATTAGTGAAACATCAATAATTAAATAAGTTGTGATTTAATTGTGAAGTTGAATATAATTCTATTGACGAAAATTTTTACTTACCAAAGTATTATTATTAATAATTTTAAAACCATTTTACGGTTACAATTGTAATTACTGGTAATTTTACAATAACACAAGAATTGTTAATTCACTTTTCATGCACTGAATAATGGAAGTTCCAGTAAATTCTATAAAAATGAGAGCTGTTTCTCTAACAATCTAAAATGTAAAGGCACTTTCCTTGGATTGACTTTTGAGACTATATTACAAGTTAATTGTATTAAGATTTATATAAATCCTGTCAACACTCTGGATTTCTTAGTTGTTTGGAACTTAATGCCATCCGATTGCGATTAAATAAAAAAAAATAATTACTAGTAAACCACTCTCGCGTCGTGAAGGGAATCCCGTGGAAACAGATCCACTTCCCCAAAGGAAAAGTTTTCTAGGCTATGACCCATAATATAAGTTCCAAATGCCAAGAATTATTTAATTTATTCTGTGGTTTTACTTAAATCGAGAAAAGACGGACGGACATAAATTTCAAAAAATATGTTTAGGTCACTATAACAATAACGTCTCCATACATTAAAATTTCCAAAAAAAGTCCATTTGCAGATTCGGCCCACTTACAGTCATATTATTAATAAGATATGGAGATAATAAAAAAAAACGGAATCGATCAAAACCCGTGAATAAACATTTTTCCATTCCTGCGTATATTCCTACACGGAAATTAGAGTATCTCCCTTAGTACGGCTGAAAAACTCACTACCATATGAGGTACATTGTCGTTTAGTACTCGTTTTATATTTTATGTACAAATATTTATGACCGATATGAATAAATACCACGACTTCAAATATGAAACAGTGATTAATCACGATAAAATCACCTGTGTTAAAGATGTAGCAACCGCTTCGGAAAATTACTTAAAAAATATATGTACTTGTTAGTTTGACCAACTAACTTCAGCCCCCGTAGCAACAGATAATCTATTGAGGGAATTCGTTGCTGGATGCCGTGCTTTAGATGATCTGTCGGGGAATGTCTGTTTAAATTATAAATAATGTATCATGTC
>PDGT01000011.1:2443303-2482052 GCA_003671415.1 Megathymus violae | reverse complement strand
GAACTGTAATCTTAATAAATGTAATTGATTTAGGTTTTTTTCCAGATGTAATGATATGATATTATGACTGACATGCAAAATCATTCCATTTTTAAATCCGGTGATAAATCTAATCGTAATAATTACAGACTAGTTGTTATTCTACCAACACTAAGTAAAGTTCAAAAATAGTATATACCTAAATTGAATGGCATTTCAATTGAAACATCGTACTTCACCTAGAAAAATACGGCGTTACTAAAAGTACGACTTAGGTGCTAAGATTCCAAAACACATCTTCGAGGCCTAAGAGACACCAGAAAATGCTATAGGTGTATTTGCGATCTGTCTAAAGCGTTTGATTGTGTGTGTGTTAAGCGCGAAACAATACTTCTCAAACTTAGTCTACTATTGTACACTGCATTCTATTTGACTGTGTCCCATTTAAAGAGTAGGATACAACGTGTTAGCATAAATGGTGCAAAATCATTTTGATCCTCAATTGTGAAAGGTGTACCACAGGGCTCGATTGTAGCTCCTTTCCTTTTTCTAGTTTATATTAACGATTTGCAGTGTTTTATCAATAATTATGCGGATATTATATTGTTTTCGCATGACACGTATTTAATATTTACAGTAAAATAAATTAATAACATTTTAACGATGGAAATAGTGCTTTGTACCATGTATCACATTGGTTTACTATAAATAATTTAGGTTTATACGATAAAAAACGAAGTGAGTAGAATTTGCAGAATCGAATGTGCAGAAAGTGAGCAAAATCCTTAAATTAAATAATGAAATATTAACTATTGAACCAGCAACTGTTTTTTGGTGTCATCAAGGATAGTGAACTTTAATGGGGCGCCCATATATCGGATCTCGTAGATAAACTGGGTGAGTCAGTTTACGATGTTAGAAAAATAACAGCTTACGGATGAAGAGATAGCTAGACCAGTTAATTTTGCCCATTTTCATAGTTTTCTTTGATTTTATCCTAATGTAGGATAAATCAGCTGACATTGATTCAATATTTGAATGCATAAAGTCAAGGCAAAAATTAAAAGTAGGTGTAATCACCGTAACTTTTCAATAAATTTATAGTAATTTAGTATTCAGACGAAAAAAATTAAATATGTACATGTACAAGCAGAAAAGTGATATACACAGTCATGCGACTGATATACAAAGCAATGTTCACAATATTAATACTAGGAATAAGGCTAAACTGATTGTTCCAAATTTCAGACTAAGCAAAACTGGTGGCTCTTTCATGGGTAGATGTGTAAATGTTTATAATAAAATTCCATTAAAATATACAGAAATGCCATATTGTAAATTTAAAACTCACGTCAAAGGCGTTCTTATGCGGAAAGGTTATTACAAACTCGATGATTACTTTCAGGATAAGACTGCTTGGACATGAGTTTAATGCTAAGCCAATTTAAGTGCGTTCTGTAACTGTGAGTAGGAAAAAAACTCCTCGGAAGTTTCTTGCCGCTTCTTCTTCCGAGACCACTCACGGTAGGGATTTGTTGAAGCGATGGCGTAGTTTGACGTTCGAAAAGTGTTTGTAAAAACCAACTTCGAATAAAATGTTGTTTCATTTCACGTGAAATGTGAAACAAGAAATAGGCATAATTAGGTTACGTCTTCATATCGCCTTGAAAAGAATCTTTTATGGGGCTCAACATTCGTTTTTACAATAGGGTTTCAAAGTTGATACATAATTTACTTATTGGAACTTTTAAGCGACGGGATAAAGCACAGTTGTAGGTAAAAGATATTATGGTATAGATGAATATATAAATAACTAGGACACCTGGAAATAACGGTGCCGCAACAGATTCCACACAGTCTAAAATTTACTTTGTAATTGTCATACGTTGATTTAAAAGATATGCGGATAAATTACTTTCGCCGTTTTTTTATCCTTAATGTTAAAGATCTTTTCAAAACGGTAGTAGAAGCAAAAGAATGACGTGCATAAGTGCATTTACAAAATACCTAATTGATTTGAATCTAAATTTTAAATATCTCTCACACACACACATGCAGACTTAAGAGAAATCTACCTTCCTATCCTACATTTTTAGAAAACATTCAACCATTCTTATAGTCAAACTACTTCCCAATTCAATCAATATAATCGACAATCGGTTGTCCTGTAAATTGGAAGGTCGGGTCTGAGCAAATATTTTAAATGACTTTGTGAAAAATATAATTTACCTTCGCTCCAATTTTTCCATTTATTTCTGATGGATATTTGTATTTGTAAAACCCACATGGAGCATTCGACAAAAATTGTACTTTTAACTGTGAACCACACTGCTCCGAAACGATTCGCTCTGCACTCTGAAAAAAATAATATTTTTAATACTTTATGTTAAGTACATAGTCGTATTATTACATGATGGTTCCTATGATAATTAGGCTATAATTAATAATAACAATTATCAGGCCTACCATAATATAATTATGTTGTTGTATTATTAACATATTATTAAGCTATGTGATTTTATTACATAAATTACACAAGTAAACACCTATAACTTCAAGCACTAAGGAATATTGAATGAGCAGGTTTCATAGTTTCCTGGACGTAGCACATTCAAACTGAATCATTTGAGTGGTCCCGAATTTACCTGCTTATAACTTTTTTACAAGTCTTCCATGTGTATTAAATAGTCCAACAACTAGAAGACTTTTCTAATGGTAACTGAATCCCGATGTTATACATTCGTCACACCATGGGCGGCACAAATCGTTAGCGGTCAAGACAGAAACGATGAGTTTGGATAAAAAAAGTTACAAATAAATAAATAAACAGATAATCACACCCCTGCACTGAATCAAATAACTTATGTCTATATATTATACTCCTGCGCTATAACTACCTATGTTACGAGAGGCATAAACGTACACAATTGAGACGAACAGCAACTCAAACATTTATGTGTCACATTAATTCTTGCCCCAGTATGGAATCGACCCTGCGACCCTTCGTTCAACATGCGTAGTCCTTAACATAATTTTCTATTATATTGCCCTCCACGGTTGATGTACAAAGTCTTTTTTAAGCTAAACGAAGAACAAACAGGTGGCTACCTGATGTTGAGAGGCTTCCGCCAACGATGGATACGTTTAGAATATGGGACTCACTGATACATTGTCGAACGTTAAAGTACCAAGCATGTATGACACAAATTATTTTTGATTAGTGATTATAAAAGTCAAGTTATAGTTTGCCGTTTATTATCTTCAAGTATTGTGTACCTGTCTCAGAGTTTCCCCTTCCTTCCAAAGTCCCTGAGGCAATAAAGTTTTAACATCGTTTCCCAGTTTCAACTGTACTGTGAGCACTAGATGTCTCTGTAAACATCTATTGCTCGACGTTTTATCACCTTTTTTATCTGCATCTTAAATCAACGCAATTTATTATGTTAAAACATTTTTTGTAGTAGTATTATTTAATGTAATTTATAAATGCACCTCCGTTTCCACCTATTAGTGAACCACTGCTGGTTTTAATCTTATCCTAGCATGCTAGAGGGCAGATTAGTGGAGTAGTTGGTGGTTATCTCAAATGTTGGAAGTTTATATGTAGCTCGAAGAACTAAAACATTAATTAAAAAACATTATTTAACAATAATAATTGGGACCAATGGCTTAAAATGCAACTATCCACCACCCATCCAACTATCAGCAGCACTTGCATAATTCCTTCAATCATTTGTGATTACCACAAGACATTGGGCTTTGAGCACTTCTGTGAACCAATTTATATATGTAACTAGTTATCACATCTGTTGATATTTTTTTTTTTGTGAAAAAGATAATTCATAACTATGATTTCATGATAGGATCCAATAGATGTCCCAGCAGTTATTTACCAATTGCATTTTACCATTAAGAAACTGAAATAATTACTATTAAAAAAAAATGCAGAACAATGTCCACTACACCAGCTAGTCCTTGAAAATGTGTAACATTTTTAGTTAGATTTTAACAATAATCCTTTGCGCTATACAATGCATATTTATGTTTTAACAAATAATCTGCTATATTAACATTTTACCAGTAATTATATCAGCAAACTTGAATTTTGCCAGTTCGTCCGCAGCAGCATCTTCAAAGTCTTGTGCAGTAGTTTTACTGACTACATCTATATCAACATCTACAGACTCATTCTTGAGCATCTCTGCCTGTATTCTGTGAAACAGTGTGGATTATAAACAAAAATCAAAATTGTAATTCAGTCAATATAGCACATGAGGTCCATGAGAACTACATTAATAATGTTCAATAAATCAATAACAAAATCAAAAACCACTTTGGAATCATGCGACAATATTAGCAAAATAATTACCCAAATTGTAAAAAGCACACAAGCTCAAATCACATTTGTATGAATTTAAATTGTCCCTATTTTAACAAGACATATATGTTCAAATATGTTTAGCTAAATTTAATTATCCAATACTTTTTCATTTCATTTCATTTTGAACTTTGGGACTGTGCCTCAAAAACACAGTCTTAATGATCAGTGGTCAGAATAGTGTTGGACTTTGGATAGATATGGAATATATTTCCATTGCAAATGAGATTTTTGATTTGACTGTATGCTTTTCTGTAATGGTAGTTTTAAGCAGCAATGCAAACAATAAATACTATTGAGTATTATAGTGTTGAAATAAAAATCTAATTCAGAGACACTTTATGTTGCCATTGTGTTTTAAATATTATTATAAGTTACTTTCATTGATACAGTATTTAAAAATCAACAGTGCATATTGACTTATAAGACATAATAAAAAAAAATTAGTACATAGTCCAACCACTGCACTATAAGAGTTTGTACCATAGGCAATAATAAAATAAAACCAATTAAATATGACAAATAACCAAGATCTGGAAACAACAATTGTTTATCCATCTCATAAATGTCTTCCCTGCAAGAATGTGATAAAGGATGGCTGCGAACCTAGGATATCGGTCCAAGGCTTTTGCCAATTGAGTCACAAAGCAATCAGTGGTACATAAAGAAATTTTGCTCGCTCGAACACATCTAACTGAAATAAAAATCAACATGCTTCACAGCATAATCCTGAATTGAATAGTAAAAGATAAATAGTGTTACATGTATGTGTTACTTACTTATCAGTTTCCCATCTGAGTTCATGATCAGATTTTAAACTTTTCTCAATTTCTAGGTTCCATAGCAGATCTTTATATTTCTTTTGTATTTCATTCAGTGGTGGTGTAACCATTGGCAATCTTTCCACACAGACACTAGCCACTATGTCCCATGACGATTTAGATCCAGCATGGCCTAAAATAAAATATTGATGATAAAATGATGTATTTTTACCTTCAATGCTAAATTTCATTTCATAAACATAAAGGTTATAAAGTAAACCTCTTCTAAATATTCTGCAATACCGAAGTCCTGTAGAGAGTACTTTTTTAAAAAACATTGTATGGTTAACGTAGATTTAAGTATTCGTTGATTTTAATATTTTAATCGATTATGATGCATATAAGGCATTAAAAGATATACAAAATATACAAATAATGCAGCTTATTCGCAACTCCTAGGAGGTTGTTATATTTATATGTTTAATATAAAGATGTATAATAGTTTAAATTATATTTCTCTATGGTATAATAAGCAGCTCAGCTGATAATGACAAATTGTCAACTTTATGGATGGCCACATTATGACAATTGTTTTTATTAAAACAAGAACTTTGGATAAGATTTTTTTGGCCATCGTAATGTTGTTAATGATCAATTTTCGTAGATCGACGATAACTGTAGGGGAGGGACCATAAAGTAAGATATAATAACTATATATAAATAACTAAGATATAATAGAGAGCCACTCGTCTTTTTTTGATTAGTTATAAGGTAATGGTTGATTTTTATGCGCCTACTATTAAATAGTACAGGGTATGTTTTATAATTTTGTTAACGATTATGAAACTAACAATATTTTGTCGATCCAAATAATAATATGTCAGCCATAATATTTGTTTATTCCAGGTAAAAACTAATCCATATTAATATTAAAATGAGAGTATACGAATTTTTTGACTTTAGGCATATTATAAGCTCTTGAGTGACGCGTTATATATTTTATACGATTAATTAATATTACACCATTTTTATTGAGCTGGGTAGGTTCAAATTTTGTATATTAACTAGTATGGATTTTGAAAGAAATATTTATTATTTCTTTACTTTTTCCTAGTTTAGTAGTCTGTGGTTTTATTTTGTGTTAGCAATACTAGAAAAACAAATATCTTTCGTTGATACGTTTTCGTTCGTCCTTTTCGGCTCTCTGTGCCACTGAAAGTAAGCGATGAATTTGTTTTCAAACTTTAATCTTCAATAATAAAAGTGATTACTATAATATATAAGAGTTTCATGGTTTTTCTGTGCTTCTCGCATTTTTACACTTTAGTCGCCATATATATTTTGTAAATGTAGATTTAAACCGATCAAAATAAATTGTCAAATTGGTGATAGGTTAAGTCAGTGTATTTGTCTAATTTTTAGGCCTCAACATGAAGCAGATCGTTGCGAATCAAAAAGTTAAAATCCCCGATGGACTTACAGTCCATGTAAAGTCCCGGCTGGTGACTGTAAAAGGGCCCCGAGGTATTTTGAAGAGAAACTTTAAACATTTGGCGGTGGATATTCGCATGATGAACCCTCGTTTGTTGAAGGTGGAGAAATGGTTCGGTTCTAAGAAAGAGCTCGCTGCTGTCCGAACTGTCTGCTCTCATGTCGAGAACATGATCAAAGGTAAAACGACATTCTTTAAACCAAGTGTAAAATATAAAATTTAGGCAGTTTCAAGTGTAGTAACTAAACAATATATTAAAAATAAAAGTCTAATTACTATAAATATTAAGTTTATGTACCTATTATTTCCAACTAATTAATATGAATATATGTAATGATCGGATCATTATTTTAGCTAGATATTTTTCATCAATTTTTATTGTGTAAACATATTATCTTTTAGCATTAATTATTGTTGTTTGACTAAGAAATTAATTTTGTACTTGCATTCTTTCAGATTATGTATACTAAATCTTACGAAGGTTTCACTACTATTAACAATTTACTAAATGCTGTATGTCTGGCTTTTTACTTTAAACAATTGGTTTGTTTTTACCTGAGCTTACTAACACCTTTATATTATAATCATTTCAAACTATGGATATACAGTGTAAATTGTATGAAAACAGAATGCAATGCAATTATGTTATTTCACTTTAAGTTCATGTGCACAATCGGAACCCTTGATGAATTTGTACAATTGCTAATAGTGCAATTTGTTTCTGACATCATGACTACTAAACATCAGATGATTTTTATGTTAATTGATGATAAAGAAGCAGGCAAATCATCTTATGATAAATGTTTATGTGTATGTATGTGTAACACTTTGATATAGTGCTGGCCAAAAAGCAAATTGAGAACTGGAGTTGTAAAATTATCTATCATTCTCCATAGTGTGGTCTGAGCATTAGCTTTAAATCAGAGCTGGTTTCCAGACCAGCTGAATGTTATAAAATATAATAGTTTGATTTAACAAATATTAAGAGAAACTGTTAAAGTAAAAATAACTTAGCATCCAATTCTAGAATATTTTATTCTACTCATAATGTGAGTTACATCTCCATTGTTGATTTTAATGCTGTATTTATTATTGGCATATGGTTTTCATGGAAATGAGCCATTCAATTTTATTTGTTGAATACAATATCTTGTGTATCAACACCTATAAAATAATTCCATGTATAATTTGAGTGTTAAAATATGTTTATTTTTCAGGTGTCACTAAGGGTTTCCAATACAAAATGCGAGCAGTATATGCTCACTTCCCTATTAACTGTGTAACAACAGAGGGTAATACTGTAATTGAAATCCGTAATTTCCTGGGTGAGAAATACATCAGAAGAGTGAAAATGGCACCAGGGGTAACAGTAGTTAACTCACCCAAACAGAAGGATGAACTTATCATAGAAGGAAACTCCCTGGAGGATGTTTCAAGCTCCGCAGCCTTAATACAACAATCCACAACAGTCAAAAACAAAGATATCCGAAAGTTCTTGGATGGTCTCTATGTTTCAGAAAAGACTACAGTTGTTATGGATGAGATATAAAATCAATAAACATAAAATTTGGATGTAGTGTTTCACTTCCATCTATCCTTTTGATTTCTACTTTAAACTGATTTAGATTTAGTAGTAGTTAGTTTAATTCATAATGACTTTAATTTCAAAATGAATATATATCATAATATCTGTAAAGAATATCTTTATCTATGACAATAATAACATGAAATAATGGCCCCTTGAGATTTGTAATTCTCTTGTTGCAATAAAGTACTTTAATATTTTAGTTTATTCCCAACTATTTGATTCAATTAATAGTACCTTCTGCTCGTCTTGTACAAGTTAATAAAGGACTTATGAACCTTTTAATGGCATTTTTAGAATAGATTCCTTAGGATTAGATCAGAATTGTTACGTGTAAGTGGTCTTAAGTGTTAATGCCATGTAGAATCAATTTTTTTATTTGTAATATTAAACGATACACATATTTTTGTCCCTATTCCATTGGCCATAGACAAGGTTTAGAAAAAAGGTTCCTCAGTTAGGAATCTACCTAATGATGCTGTTCTAGAAGAATGTAGCAGGCACTATAATTGTTGTTCTCGTTAAACTGCTATATATGTTATTCCAAAAATGTAAATTTATAAACTTATGAATTGGGGTAAATAAAAAACAACAATAGAATTTTCAACGTAAATAATTTTATTCAAACTAGTCTAATGAACATCACTAACTGATAAACATTGTACATCTGCAAATATGGGGAATTCCTAGTGGTTTAATGTTAAGTAGGTGTTAAAAATATTACATAAATTTTAATACTTTATACAAGTAACACAATTAATTCAATAAAATATCTACTTAGCACAAATAAAAATAAATAACTAGTAAAACAAGTCATTCTCATAAATGTTGTTAATAATTCAATGTAGTATCTTAGGAATAAATTATAAATAGATTATAACATGCCGGTTATACACATAACTACATCGAGCAACTGTCCAATTACTAACACATAAACAAGATTAATATATTCTTAATATGCGCCATCTTAAAACTACAAACATTTGTGTTTTATTAAATATAAATCTAAAATATGAAATTGATTTCATAATTTATTTACATTTTTATTATTTTATGAGTTCACGACAAGCAAAACACAACAAAGTATAAATTAAGTACGAGGAATTATTTTGTAAAAGTTTAGGGATTCAAAAAGAGGTAAAACATGTTGAATATAGTTGGTAACATAAATTTACTAATTCATATAAATATTTTGTAGACCAATCAAATTCATTCTTTTTTTATTCATTTTTACTTAATAAAATGGTGAAATCAGGCGGATAAAAGAATAAATAATATTTTGCACTAGCAAAATGTAACATTTTAACAAGGAATACATTTTAAGTACATTATAAATTGGACTATTGCACGTCTAATAGTTTGTCAATATCATATCATAAGGTAGGTAAGTAGGTAGTACCTCTTAGCTAGGCACAGGCTCGTGTCTAATGCCATATTTGCAGATGGGCATTACATTTCGTACGAAAATAAAATTTTCAATAAATAAATGTCAAACTCTATTCGGCGAGACATTTCACACCATAACACAATATCTTACTATAAAAATTATCAACAAACAACTTTGCACCTCGCCTAAGTATTAAGGAGGTTGTCGGTGTGCAGAATGTCATGAGATTCAATGGCTACGATACGAATTGCCGCTTGAGCAAATAATTCTGATTACATACGTCTTAGCCTAGCCATGCAGGACTTGCGTGAGGTGGGTTCGACTACACAGTAATACAATAATGTTAACATCTAGTAAATTTGTCATTATGTGGTTCTCAATATCACCAGTGCGACACGATTCAACGCCTTTGTTATATTTAAAATCTTCGCACCCGAAGACTTGACGTATAAAGATAATAATTCCGTGTATTCTAGAAACCCGATCAACAAATCAACACGAATAATATCATTTAACTTTTAATATACAATTCATTTACATAGTTCAAAGGAGCGTAATATTTGAATTTCATTATTAGGGTAAATATAATGCAATTATTCTATGTCACGCAACATCGGGTCCGTAGTGAGGTTTATACAATAAAGTTTAGCGTATTACTCTACAGTGATAAGCTACATCGGCGACGATCGCTCAGTTTACCGTCGCGCGAGTCAAAGTTCATAAGTATACAATATCAAAACGAGGTACACTAACCGATCTCGGATGGGTTACCTATCAAGCGGTGACTCATGAAACGCATTAATAATTAATGGTAGAGTCTACAATCACACGTGTATCTATGTCGGGCTCGCGGTCCGCCTAGCGTGCTACTTACGGGAAGGTCAACATTTGGTATGTTTTAAACCGACCGATATTTGCTTTTAGAAGTTAGAAATGAGTTAGCAATAGGCTAGTAAATTACCAACTTAATCTGGACTAGCTGCTTCTCGGTTTGCTTTACATCACAGTTGCACTTATTTTGGTTGTTTCCGTCGTTTTTTTCCACGACTAAAAGTTCGTCTCAGTCGGTATAAACATACCAAACGATCAATACTACCATCCGTACTATAAGGGAAGTTTCGGGGCCGGATCAAAGCTTATTGCTCATATGGTGGGGTCTAGGGGACCCCTCACAGCGGGTCGCGGCGTGGCACCCATACGGTCGGTCCGCTCTCAGCGCTGATCACCGCTTTCACCTTCGAGTAGATCTCTTCAGGCGTATCACCAGTCACAACCGCTGGAAACAAACAAATCATTAATTTCATATCACTCCCTTCCCCAAACTATCTGTTAAGTCAGTTCCCTATACTCATTCGAATCTCAAGTCCAAGCTTTGACTTGGGAGTTTCTTTCTTTTTCTCTTTTTTTTACCTCTTCATTGCTATGAAGAAGTTATTTAATTAACTCATGTTTTAATTTTAACTTACTAATCTATTAGTTTAATTCAATTTTATAAGTACAGCCTGCTACTTCGAACTTTGTCGTCGCACATGAATGGTGGCGCCATCTAGTGACCAGGAGGCCAAGCAATCGTGAAAGACGCCAGTGTAGGATGCCGTTGCTATTCTGTGTTCATCCGGCATCACCTAACTTTGAACGAATGAACAAACAAATGTATCCAACTCGCCTTGACTGAGGATTTTTTCCTAATAAACACCACCAAAATACATCAGTCGGTTTTACCGGTGATTCATACTATCAGAACAAGGTTAGATAAACTGTCGGCGAGTTGGTATAAAAGGCCCGCGTTCATTAACAGGCGCTCATTTTGCGGTTAACACTCGTAGAGTCTACTCACTTTGTGAGAGGGAGGGAGGTTACATGCATATACCATCCATACCATGTACCATCATACATTGTGCTTGCGGATCGTTGCAAAGTAAATTAATACTAATTTAATAACAATAAATTTCCGCAAAGTAACGCCTGATAGTATCAACTATATTAAGTATTACTTAAATCCTAGTAATAATAAGTCGTACGGACCTGTAAAGTATTCAGCGAATTCTTGCTCCATTTTAAGAGCGCGTTCGTACGTTTTCTTCGCTTGTTCCTCGGTCATTCTCTTAGTCATTTCCCTGGAATCAAAATTGTTCATATTAATTGTTTGTCTTTGAACTACTACCAACGAATGTAGATAAAGATTATCAAAACACTTACATAATAGACTCTACACTCTTTGGTTTAATAAATATGGCAATAGGATACAGTTGAGCCACTTGTAACCTTTTTATAGCGTTTCCGCTAACGTCTAAAATGCAATGTTTGCCCTGGAAATAATAAAAAAAAAATGTATATAGTTGTATGTAAAATCAAATATGTGAAAATATTAGGTGGACACCACTGCACAGATTTTGGTGACACACATTTGTAGCTTATGGGGCATTATCTAGGAATCTGTCATATCGAGATATACACATCCGACGGACAAGGAAATTATTATAATTATCTAGTATGGATATTCTTTCTTAATACTGAATTATTCGTGAGTGTCTGAACACATACAGTCGTTACAACAACGTGAGTAACCGTTATATACGAATAGTTAAGAGGGTAGAATACAAATTTTTGTTTGCTTTTCTTCAGCTACTGCAATGAATTAATATTATTATGTCTAATTCATACAAAGAACTTATTAAATTCTTGATAAAATTTAATAAAAAGTGTCTCTGCTACTTCAAAATGTAAGGCGTACATTTCTTGAAGCGAGGGTGGATTATTAGTGACTTAAAATTTATTTCTTCTTTTTATTAACACGATTTCCATATCGATCGATCGATACTATAGGCCGTTTTTCACACAAAAATGTTCATATTTACTATAACAATCATAATACATTAAAATAGGTATTTATAATTCAATTTAAAACCTTAGAATTTTACCAACTACTATTCGGTGCACGACATTACTTCATGAAAGTCGAAAGTTACGAGCGACATTGTAATACATAATCTCGTGTTATAATTTTTTATCGTTTACCTTTTCAGCGACCTCTCGCACGGAGGCGACGGAGGTTCCGTACAGGTTGTCGTTGTACTGACCGGCTTCTATGAACAAATGGTTTTGTATGTCGCGTTCCATTTGCTCGCGGCTAGACACGAAGTGATAGTCGCGGCCGTCCACCTCGTAGTCGCGCCGTGGTCGCGTCGTATCTGGAAATTATTATTATATCAATACGAATACATCCATCGAATGCGACCAACATCTTTTCAATGGTAAGATAATAACTGAGTGTAGAGTGGCACACTACTTGTAATTTATAATTTATAATTTTATCCAACATTAACAGTTACAAAATACATTCAAATCTGTTCCGGCCTTTATTCACACAACGTTAACGTGGAGTGGTCATTAGGAATGATCAAAGTGTATTTTTAATATTCGATTATATTAGAAAAATTTGACGCGAAAAGATTCTTTTACGCTGTTCTTCTGCTTAATATAGTTGGCCTGGCATGAACAAAACTAAATAGTCATATAATTAGTCCCGAAATTGAAAGGGGTGGATAGATATGATTTGACAAACATTATATCGACTTGAGAGCTTTGCAAGTCTATAGTTGAACTTAACATTAGGAACCATCGAGCTGTCTTGTGATACAGAACGCACAGTAACAACATAATCGATGACATACATACAGAAAATATCCGAAATATCAAGTCTGTACTCGTTTAACTTTCATAAAACCTAGTTTCAGTTGTTAATGTAAATAGTCAAATTGTAAACATCGTAGACTCACGAGGCACGCAGCTACCGAACTTGTCGGGGAACTCAGATATTAGATCGTCATTGATCCTGTCCTTGAGAGGCCCCAGGATGATCACCGGCCGAGTGTAAGTGATAGTCAGCTGCTGAACTGTCTCATACGACAGCACCGTCTCGTCTTGACCTGCAAGCACAATTAACAAACTTACCTCAACACGAACAATCGCTCGCTCAAACTGATAGGTGATCACTAAGTTAGTTGTCGAAGTAGTACGATATTGATTACGTAATACTCATGGTGTCTATGTGATTATTTCGTAATTAAACTAGTTTGCGATAAACACCTATTTGTATATAGCGTTACTGTACATTTATAAAAGCCACTACAGAATTGATGACGGTTTACAATTAGACAACAGGTGTTTAGGTCGTATGGATGTATGTTGAGATAAGGGACATATGGATTCCTATAAATATCAACACTTAATCACGCGTACTATTGAATAATTCTAGTCAATAAGACTACATTAATTTAATTACTAGACTTATTTATTTTATTGGAAACTAAATTTAATTGTAAATACTTCGATAAGTTAGATACAAATATAAGAATTTAGTCAATTATATTAAATGCCTATGAAAAAATCTACTTGCTAATTTAAAAGCTAAATCCATCAAAAGGTAATAATTCTATTGAAAATTTGTAGGACATATGTCATTACGCAAGCACTTTACTATTATACTGGAAAATAAATTCAAAATTGACTTACTATATGTAAAGTATCAGTAAAATGCTTGCATTTATAATACGTCAAAAAATTACATGCTCCATTTTGATTTCGACCGAAAATAAAACAATTCGAGACTATTATAAACGGAATATTAAATTTAACACATATTTAATAAACACGAAAATTATCCTATAAGCGAACTATAAAACCCTTTCGAGATAGATGAAAAATTTCGTTATCTAGGTAATAAAATAAAAGCTTACAATAATTAAACAGCACATCTAAACTTAAAGCGGTAAAAAGTAACTGTGAAAAGAAACCAGCGCAGCGTCATCTAAAAACTGATAAAGCCTGTGACGTGTCGCTGAGACGTGGTTTAAACTCTCATGCTGGTGGCGTCGAATGCGACAATGCAATGTGTAGAGCGAAGCGCGTACGCCGCGTGCGATAAATTACCTGCATTTCTATGACAACTTTAACAGTTCATGTATTGAACCGTAAGTCCGAGATCAGGACACACGGTATTAAAACGTTTATCAGGATTGAACAAATAAAAATTTCATGTCGAGTACTATCGTTGGGTATATACTCAAAGTTTTTACTTAAATTCATATGCATCTTTTCAACTCGGGCGAGAATTTATGTCATATCTATAATAGATATAATTAATAGTTATGTCATTAATCATGGCATAGTTTAAGCAAATTGATCGCATAAATGCATTATGTTTTATTAAAAATCGCCATTTAAAGCATATAATAAAAGTAGTACATAAAATTCTTAATAGATCTCTAAATTTCGGATTTATCCTAAAATACACGGTTGAACTGAAACAATTCACTATCATTTAAAGCCACTTGATTCAGCGGCTTCACGATTACAATATAAGTTACAATAACGTCGTTAATATAGAAATTGAATTACGAAATTTGGTTGTTTCATCTAAAATACAAAGCAGGAGTGAACCGTGACTTCTGTCAATTTAACATAAAATTGACTGAACGTTTCAAATTGTCATAGTAAAACACGTAACGTATCCCGTGCGCAGTGGTGCATGCGCGCCAAGCGGCGGCGAGTGCGATAGAGGCGGCTCTTGTGTCCTCGTGTGCTTCCAGTGGCCCCACTCTCCCCTCCACAACGACTATTAAGCCTCGAGTCTACCCTCGTTCGTTTGAGGCTGTCCCGGTCATAACTTAAAGATCGCGGTGTCTCATATCGTAATACTCAAGAATGAATCGTTTGACGTGAGCTCGATGGCGAACGTTTGTGTGCGGAGAGGCTATTAATTATCGCGTTGTATGAATTAGAAAATAACAACTAAACATAAAAAAATAATGACAAATAATATAAAAAATCGTGTGTTATTGAAATGAAACTACATCTCTAATTGATGATCATAACCAGAATGCGGGAGGTAAGGTATCGGCTACGGCACTCGCAAGCTACGCCTCACTCCCAAAACTTACTCTCGTCCTCGAGATAAATTAGCGTTATCTCCTCCATCATGGGAAGTTCCACTCGGTACAAGATTTCCCCTATACGTACAAAAATTAACGTTATATACATTTTCAGACAATCTACATCTCGCGCATAGTGGCAACTATGCGGAAGAAGTCCATTATGGGAATGCATCACTTTAAACACTACCAGAAACGTACAATATTTAAAATGGGGGCGGTAGAAAAATGTTTCTAAACGTTCGGTTCGCAACGCGGACCCTACTTTATTAGCAATCATTACTACGATTCAATGAATAGCGTTTTTTAACTGAAACAGCAAATAAAAGTATATGCCAAGTCGATTAACCGATGATTTTTGAAAAATTGCTTCAGTTAGGCAACTAGAAGCACGGGAGACCGGCCAGCGTCCATAAACCAATCAGTGATCCGTCTGCGACCCCAAAACACGTATCATAACTACGACACGATAGTGACGAACCAATTAGCGATACAGTCTTCTCTCCAACCACAAAGCTGCGCTGTTGTATTTTATAATTACAAGAAATAATATAAATTTTAATATTTGGTTTTTATATTTGAAACTTAAGAGACCCCTTTCAGTTCAGTAAATGTTTATCCATAAATGTAGATATCGTGAGCCAAGTATTCAAATTTTGATATTCGAATTTAGAAGTAAGAAATCACAAAATGATTTAATCTTGATTCCAATGGCACCTTAAGTTTTTTTTTTTTCATCAAATATACGCGTCTACGAATTTCTCTATTAATTAAGTACTCACTAATAAATTTATGTAAAATACTTCGGCACAGACAATGGGGTTAGAGAGCAGACAATAAAATCTAGCTAACATACATTTGAGCACATTGCCTCAATGTCCTCTGGCCGCATACATCGTATCATTTGATAAGCAACAGTTATGTTACGCAGATACTGAGATATATATTACTATATGTCTATTATTTAAAAAGCATCACCATGCTTTTCCACAGACACTACAAGCGGGAACTTACACTGATCCGGAACATTCTTAACGATATTATTACAATCGAAGTAAAACATTTACATAAATAAGTACAATAACATATACTATGTTTATAATGGGAGATACTATAAGTATAATATTATTATAATTTTGTTGGTCATAGCATAAGAGTTAATTTGTATTTGAACCTACTCTAAATATGTTATGGAGATTAATTAATTAATTCAATTATTTAATAGTAATTAATATATGAAATATCTACTATCTATTTATAGTAATGTTTTTTTTTTCAAATCATCTCGTCTAGATTGTGTGAAGCCTCTTACCCATTCCAGCTGCAAGATTTAAATAAACCAAAATAGATTTAGTTAAAGGACAAAAGGACATATAAACTCCAGTCCAATATTTCAATTATAAAACAATACATATATTTGGAACTTAGGTGACAATATTTACACGAATGGGGTTTTTTTTAAAGTTTATTCTAAACAAACTTCATTATATACCTATAAATATTTCTTATGATTCATATTTTTATTGCTCTATAAATTACTTCTGAAGGTGTTTATGTTACAAACTCGTCACAGAAAACGTCCATAATATACCAGTGTTAAAAATATACACCAGCGTTGAACAAGCGTTTGTTACCAAACCACCAATGCCTTCCGTAGTCTCGCAATACACTGAAATTTTTTCATACCCATGTCTAATGCGAGTACCTACAGTTAAAAAAGCGCATGGCCCCAGATATAAAAATGACCTGTATATTTATATTATATAGTGGTTATTAGCAGTCGCATGAATAGAATGCGTATTACATGTCGAGACCTTATCGATCGCAGTAAACTTGATCGTGGGAAACATGCTTTAATTAATGTATACGTATATTTACTACAAACACTACGATAAAATAACTAAATCAAGTGTCGACTTCAATCTCTCGAGTGCTCCGCAATAAAAAAGGGGGTTATAAACAACGCTAAAATATCTTTTACATTTCATAATTAAGCAAGTAATTTCGTCAGTAGCATTCGAAATTTACTATTTATAAATACAATTACGAAAGACTACAAAATATATCAAATTATAAGACCTTCGCACCGAGTCTTTTCAATAACAATACAACAATCATAATAGCCCACGATCGATAAGAAAACGTCCGGTATTATGACCTACATACGAAACAGCGAGATAGCATAAGTAGTAAATAATAAGGGGAACACAAATAGTGCACTCACCGTCCGCGTTAGTGTCCTCTTGTGTGTAACAAAGCATGAAAGCTGTAACAAAATGTGTGTATTATAGATATATGCCTGATTAATACATAATCTGCTTACAAATGTATAGGTAGCGGGTTTATATATACGAGGTACATCGGAATAACATTATTTTTTAGTTTTTTCACTGATAAACAAAATCATTATGTACTTTAATTCACGAGGAACATACATTGCGTTAGTTACAAATTATATTAAGTGATATTAAGAAATGAATTAGATATATTCGATTTATAACTTTTAAAAATACAAAAAATTAAATATTTATTATTACAGGATTTTTAATAATTAATTACAGTAAGGCTTAATAAATTTTAAATAATATTAAATTTTAATACTTATGTTATATACAATTAAAGCATACATGATATTCAGATACTCACAAATCACTCATACATGAAATTTAATTAATAATTCCTGTAAATAAACTTAATCACTTCTAGAAAAATTCTTAGTGACAATGTGATGCCAAAAATTGACAAAATATGTTAAATGCATTTCTTTTTACATCTTTAAATACATACATCGACACGTAAAGGACAATAGATAATGAGATCTGCCCATATTATAAATAAATGTTATACAATTATTTAAGTAAACACAATTTACCACCACTATTATTACTTGTTGGTTTCCGATAGGGGTGAAAATGACAAATACAATTCAGAAAATATATTTTTGTTCTTCAATGTCCTCAACAAAGTAATCTATCATATTTAATTTTGAATTTGAATGAGGCGGGCAGTTATTGGAAATAACTGGAAAACAGGTTTTAATATCATTTTAACAAGAAATGAATACGAAATGTAATACGGGTAATACGAGATAAAAGAAAAACACAATAGATATTTTTTGTAAATAAAATTAAGTTAATATAATGACAAATAGAGATGATTCACTCAATCAAATTCAAAACACTCAGGGGGTCATAATTTTATAGATAATACAGTAGCTTTTAATTTAAAACTCTTAGGGCAATTTCTGAATTGTTTTATACAAAAGTTAAATGTTTTGTCCAAAGGTTTGATGGGGATGAACAAACATATATAAATATTTCACTAGACCTATTTACCAAAGGAGATGTTTCATCCTGGGCCAACTCTTTGTACAGTATTTTTTTATGTTAATAGCCGACTAACGAGCAGACGAGCCACCTGATGGTAAGTGGTCACCGTCGCCCATGGACATAAGCAAAACCAATGGTATCACTGATGCGTTGTCGGCCATGAAATGGGAAGAAGGTAAGAAAGATAGAACTGGCTTTCAAGCCCCCAGCCGGAACACGACGAGTCGTTTGGCGGCTGACTCAAGCAGGAGGATGGGAGCAAGCCAGGCAGGCTTCACGGAAAGGTAATAATACCAGTAATAATATTAATGACTTAATAATAATACTGATAATATAATCTTTACGCGAAGCCCTACCACCAAGGAGGCTGGCTTTTGTCGCCTCTTACGACACCTGTTTTGCCAACATGGGATTGGGGGGAGTATTCTAGGCCGCCCCAATACGGCCAGTATGTCAAAAAAAGGTAATAATTCATAGATTAATCATAATTTTGATAATTTCTTTAATAATACGGCAATTATGACCCTGTTTTGAGCTAAAATTTATTTGAATTTTTTTTGTTTGACATGTTAATTGACATTGACGTTGACGTATTCTGCGCGTGATTAATAAAGCAAGTTATGTTTGTAATGATTCGATTCCGAATATTCCGTTAATGTGTTCGTGCAGTTCAGTGTACTCCGTTGTAATTACTTTGGCGACTTGGCTCTGACAGTATGGACTTTTGATTGGAAGCTTTTAATATGTTGACTTGGCTTGTATGCATTGGACTTCGTTTACGCGTTTAGTTTGGACATGGTTGATTCTGTCCTACTTGTTTTCCTTCGTTGTCAGGTATGTACATAATTATTAACGTTATTAGTGGTCAAGTTAATAAGATGGATTGGCGTGCGGTGTGAGTGAACGAAGCACCGCGCCAGCTTGCTAGCACCGCTTAATTTATATACCTACCTACTTTTGTCGAAAACGTTGAAAATCTTACAGTGTAAACATAGTAGTAACCCCCAGGGATGAAATAATACAAATAAACTGGAGTATAAAATAAAAATGTGGTAGAAATAAAGTATTTGTATCAACACTTCGTTATAGTTTATCATAACAGAGGTCTATTATTAAATAGGTTTATGATGACTGATGAAGTTTAAAAGTATCTATATTTTTGAAACTACTTGATTCTCAAAGCTATTTATTCAAAATATATCTCAAAATGATCTTGTTATATGGAACACTTACAAAACTGTCATTTTTCTGAACTTTTATCAGGTTTTATATTTATGACTGTTTTTATTTTAGTTGGATGATGCACATATATTGTGCTCAGAATGTTTTGAACATTTTCAATGAGACGCTGCTGGTGCTCCTACTATGAGGATCCCAAACATGCCATCACATGCCAAAATAAATTATGAACTTCAGCAACCATATGATACAAATGTTTGCATCTGGTGCCTGCACTTCATTGTTTGGGAGAAGAGCTCATTCCCTACCAGAGGGACCTAAAAGAGATTTTATCACAGAGAGAAACTCTCCAAAAGCAGTAAGTCATAATATTTTAAGGAAGTGATCTAAAAAGATTAAAGATTAATTTTTGTAATTGTATCATGCCAATAGTATGCATGCAATAAATATTCTAGTTATAATAACTGTTTTGTTTCAGATTCCTAATAATGCATCAGTATGTGTTGGATCTGCTGATATTTACTTTAAGTATTTATCAAATAAAATATTCCAGATGTTACTACTGAGAGCATTTAAGACAGCATGGGACATTTCAGTAGAGATATCTAACAAATTGGAAGTTGTTTCCTAAGCAATCCCATCACAATCAGAACCTCATCTAATAAGAGGTTGCATTTCATCACAACATCATTCAAGTAGAATACATTTAAGTTGCAAGAGAAAAATCAGATTGGGAATAAAGAATTCACTACTACTGCAGCTGTCTGGTCAACAAACATAGGTTGTTGAGCTCACGTTATGACCATTGTCTGGTATTTGAGTTGGGTTCGGTATCAATAAAGTGATTTGTTACAATGTACTAGTGTTTTCTAACAATGCAATAGGCTAGCAACCGGTCACTTTCTCATGACTAATCTGCTCAATGGAGTAATAATGCCACTAGTGAGTAGCATAAAACAATATCTATCCATCTGATTAGATTTGCCAAGAGTGGTTTGAGTGATTGTCTGCTACAGCTTTGCACAAGTGTATGATGTCGTTTTATTATAGAGAATGCTGTGCACTCGAGTGTTTGTTTTTATACGCTTTATATTAGTTTGACTTGTATGTATGTATCTATCTATCTATGTATTGATGATTGTAATAGAATCTTTGAATTACATTTTAATCAATTTCAAAATGTCCAAATATTTTAAAATTTTACATACATATAGTGAACCGTTGACAATACAATAATTTTAAACTTAAAGTATGATTTTCTCAGAAATCCATCACAAAAAACATCTCAATTGTCGTCATAGGTTATTAGGCTCACAAACTGTATATTATAACATTATTTTAAATTTTTTAGTTAATAATTCTGAGAAAGCTTGGTTTTAGTTTTTTTAAATCATATTTTTACATTCAAATCCTTCGTGTTATTCACGTGTGAATTTGATCACATGCTAGAAAAGACTTTCATTATATATGCTCTAAATCTGTGCATATGAAGGTTTGCTTGCGGTACATGATGTCAAATCAGATAAATACATTTCTAAACAGTGTAGCATACTTGATGGCTGGTAATATTTTTTATTTATTTATTCTTCATTGTAAACGTTAATATTAAGTTACTATGGGCAGGATTAATGCTTGATGGCCTTCTCCACTAGTCAACCCTTGGCGAAAGTCAAAAGTTGTGTTAGGTACTACAGAAGAAATTTAATATAAAAAGAAGCTAATAATACATTACTATATATACTATAATAATTACATATATAATTATATATATACATACATATCATATACTTAGGCGAATCACACTATAAGTTGTGTTAGGTAATATTCCCGGATTGATTTCCATAGAGTTGGAGCTTTTCAGATAGTACAGGTACAGTGTTCCAGAGGAGTTTTTTCGGCAGCAAATGGGGCGGTTTTGCGTTTTTATGACTAGATTCAAGCGACACTAAATGTCACAAACAAAACACCTCGGCAAGCGTTTGACAAATAGAACCATTGAGTTGGCCGTGGAGTGAAGGATGGTATCTATGCGCATTATCTTCTTTTGTATTAAATATCCCGTAAATAATTATGACGAAAACAATAATTTGTCATCAGGGTTCTGCTTTGAGGTCCTTTAACAATAACAATCCATTATGAAGGAGGGAATGTTAGGTTTTAATGAGTATTACAGCAGTAGTGCCCAAAATCTACATATCTGCCCAACAGTGAATGGAATGCATCAATGCATTTCTCAAGGCCAAAAAAAAAGATTAATACTCACGCTCTTGATCCGAACCATCTTCCGATTTGCCGTCTTCCCGACTCTTCATGAAGGGGAACTTTCTGCTAAACGATAGCGACTTCTTTTTTCTTTCTAGAGTCGACTGACTCTGAAACCAGAATGTAAAACTACGTTATCTATTTAATTAAGCTAGAATTCTTATGTTTGCGGTGTTGTGGCTCTGTATCATCGGGTTTGACTTATCTAAGTGTCCCTGCTAGAATAAACTATGAAATGGCTTTTCACAAACACATTGGTACAATAACCAATGAGGTTTTACCTCTCGATGCGTCAATGCCTGCTTATCATCAAGTAATGCATTTCACCTGTAGCTGTAGCTTAGTTGGTACTGCTCTGCTTACCAACTTATGGGTCGATTATTTACTGAGGTATGCAATGTGACAGAAGAAATAATTGTAATCTTGGATAAAAGTTGACACTGATAGCCTATTTGTATTACCTCCATGGCACCAAGAATACAGGAATTCTTGAATCTTAGTAAGGGTATATGAGTGTATTGTATGTCACCCTAATATATGAAATTATATTAGCATACAAATGAAATAGAAATTGATGGCCATACCGTACTGACAGGTGTGCCTTGGCCTTGGAACTTCACTTGTCTGTCTCTTGCACGTTGTTTGCGCTCCCATCGCCGCTTCGAAGGGATTATTCCTATCGCATCAGGGTCTGTCGTATCTAGCCGCCTGTTCACATTGAATATTACGCATTAACGTTAACAGCTGTACTTTATTCATAATGACAGTTTGGATTGTTTATTACGTGTCAGTTACCTTTCCTGGATTTAAACGAATATTTATCATAGTTTGTGACAGAAAAAACTTCACAGTGACAGAAAGACCAATTCTTTACATATAGTTGAGTTAATATGTTGTGATATCCAATGACAATAGTTATATTCAAGATCGTCAAGAACTTTTATTGTTATAGAATTCAAAATAAAAATGTGTTCATTACAACTTCTTTGACTCTAAGGGCATAGTCACATTTACATATTTCTTCTAATAAAGACCAAGTCAAGATTTTGACAGCAACAATAAAAATGAATTACATTTACCTTGCCTGCCACCACTCGTCATCAGAAGCATTAGTCACATGTAAAATATCACCATATCTGAATGGCAGTCCTCTCGACGGTAAGCCGTCATCTTTTACAGGATCATAATCAAATAATGCTCTGAAATTATTAAAAAAAATTCATCCCACTAATGTATATTCAATTTTATTTTTAATTTTCACATTATATATAACTAGCTGTTCCCGCGACTTCGTCCGCGTGGAATTTAACAAAAAAGTTATATAGTAGAAATAAAAGTAGTCTAAGTTACTCCTAATTACATCAGCTACCTGCCAGTGAAAGTCCCGTCAAAATCGGTCCAGCCGTTTCAGAGATTAGCCGAAACAGACAGACAGACAAAAATTGTAAAAAATGTTATTTTGGTATATGTACCGTATATTCATTCATATGCATGTAGTAAAAAGCGGTTATTTTAATATTACAAACAGACACTCCAATTTTATTTATTAGTAGAGATATAGATAAGGAGGCTTGATTTTTTGCTAAATGAACCTTACAATATCTTTAATCTAGCCATTACTTAATTGTATGCATACTATTTAATGTCGAATCACAGAAATAATGCTACTCCAGAAAACTGTGATGGGATATCTCATTTGCAGATTGTAACATTATCACTATAGATTGTAATACACAACAAAAAAAAACTTGCTTCAGGGATTAAAATGATATTTGTTTAATTTGCATGTAGGAAATATACAATTGTGAACGTATTTTAGATGCAATGCATTATGATTAGATTAATTAATAAAGTCATTACGAACCTTACATAAAGTGATCGCTTCTGGGAAGTCCTCAATAGGGTGTGGTGTTGTTTCAGTTCATTGATACGCGCTTCAAACTTGTTATACTCTTGGGGCCTGTACACTACAGTCAGTTTTACGTTCTGTCCCGTTCCCTGTCAAATTGGAATTAATTTTTATTAATTATACCGTATTGTAGCTTACATGATTATTAAACTTTATTTGGTCTATATGATGTCAGGAATGAGATTATTTGCAACTCACTGAGTGCAGTTTATTTTATTTTCCTTAGTAAATAAGCTTATACACTATCAGTAAATGCTGAAATTACATATACAATGACACATTTACCTATATACTGTTTTTATATTGGCTAAAATTACTTCTTGTTAAACAATACGAAGTATTTCAAAACAAAATATTATGCAATTATAACTGCGTCACTTCAGGTTAGGAATATATTGTAATATCTTCCCACTCTAATGTAATTTATTCCTGATATCGTTATGTAGGTAAATATGTTAATTGGTGTAAAGACAGTCCGAAATCAACCGGAATTTTTCTTATGTAAAGAAAATACCAAAGTAAAATTTAAAATATTTTCTTATATAGATAAGTACGAACGATTGCTTGGAATTTACCTCATGTTATAATAAAGTTATCATGTAAGTGACTGGTTTTTATGAGAATAAATTCTTTAATAAACACAGCACATGGCACACACATAGTAGGTACAAATAAGTATTTAACTTGGAAAAATATAAAATCATGACATTATTTTAAGTAGTATTAGCAGTAGTGTACAATAAATATATTAATGTAGAAAACACGTAAAATAAAATATTGATTGTTGAATGACTATCAACCATAGAATGATAAGTACTCTAACAACTACAAATACAAGCATTGCGATCTTGTGATAAGTGTTTATGATAATGAGATAAGCACAAATATAAATGACATTCAGATATATGCACAACAATATTTACATAACACGAATCACATCTGTTGAATAAATCATATTGCATGTACTATCAATTAGGTAAGCAACTGGGTTGTGCAACACAGTTCGAATACGTAAGGCCCACTTATGAATATGCACACTGACGACGATTTTATTACCACGACACGTTCCACTTAAACTCAACCTTATCATTGAGTAGTTTAAAAAATTAATACTAAGCAACGAATTCCGTGTCCGTGTGATTCTGTTTATATTTCTTTTAAAATACATGAAACATTTTGATATGGGGTTAACATTAATTTAGAGAACTCCGCTAATAAAATAAGTAATTATTTTATAGTAAAAACTTCTCATGTTACGTCCAGCGAAGAAATCTTGTAACAATAGAATAATATACGAAGTAATCGTGTCCTGCATGATTTTGAACCTGGATTTATCTACTGTGGTGATCCTACGGGCGTTACATGCATTAATCACTTTGAATCAATGCTATAAAATTAAGATCGATTTGTGATTATATTGTCGTCACCATTAAATTAGAAAAACATTTAACGAGAACAAAGTCTAATGGGTGGGTACCATATTAAAGACAATGCAATGACGTGGTGTTGAATCAAATTGTTAAACGATATTAATATTCAGTCTAGATACACTGGACTGATTTAGTTCAAATCACAGACATACATAATATAAAAATACATAGCACCACAAAATTGTGTTTATTCGCAAGAACGTTCTTTATCTTTACTGTTTGTTGCATGATTCATTGTTTATATTTGTATGTTTGGATGTTGTTTTTAGATCTCCGGAGTCCATTGAAAGTCGCCGAAGGTGCCCGGAATACTACACTACACTACCCACCCGCCAGCAGGAACGACACATACATCATACAATAAAAAATTGTTCCAAAGCAAAAAATTCCCAAAGCGGTTTTTAACCTCACCTTCAATGCCTTAGCTGCCTGCTCGTGCGTCGCGTGCGTGATGTCCGTATCGTTGACCGCGAGCAGCCGGTCGCCGCGGCGCAGCTCGCCCGAGCGCTCCGCGGGCCCGCCCGCCAGCAGGAACGATACGTAAATACCGTGCCCGTCCTCTCCACCCACGATGTTGAAGCCCAGACCCTGGATATAGCCAACTTTATAAAGAACATAAAAAAGCAGGTACTTAAGTTATCATAATCGTGTGACGCACATGTGAATAGCAATACGATACTTATTTCGGTGGTAAAGCATTTTTTATGTTTATTAACTAACACGTTACCCTTACGTCACATTACATACTAAAATAAGAAGAAGGCATTCAGAAGACTAAAATATCTGAGATTTACCTCTAAAAATATTCCTCAGTATTCCTAACTTTAAATATGAAGTTGCCTACATACCATGGACCATGGACCATAGACTGCCGCGATAATCTAACATGGGATGGACTGATTTTTAATTCCCTATACATAAATAACTAATGCAATGTACGTATTTAAGTATTTTGATCAAAAAGCACTATACAAATTTATGATCTTCATCACATTTAGATTCAGTACCAGTATTAGTTCCACCATATTACATACATTTTAGGGTTGAAATTACTTAAAATGAATAATGGTACCTAATTTTTTTTTAATGAAAATACATGTTTTTGCATTTAAAACTACTAAACTGGAAAATAACTTAAAATACTTCATTTTAAACTAGCGGCCCAATTCGAGTCGGGTCGGGTACAATAATTATATATAATAGATATAACATAGGTATAATCAATAACCGAAGAATATTATAATAATTAGCTACGACATTATATGTCGTTAAATGTCAAAATCCGGCAAGTCACCCGCAGTTAGTATGGACATGCACGTTTGCGATATTTACCGACACGTATAAGATCTTGGTTCATGATATACATATAGCCTACTAGCTTCTTCCCGCGACTTCGTCCGGGTGGATTTAGATTATTACTGATTCCATAAATACATACATATGCTGAAAAAAAAAATGCACTCTATATGATATTAGTATAGACTATGGTTAGCTGCTATACCTGGGGACCCTTCTCCAACTCCACCACTCGCGGTTCCTCGGTGCTGTCCGTTACGTCCTCACGTCTGAGGGAATTTGCAGTGCTCGAAGCTATACGGACAATAAAGGAGTACGTATTATTAAAAGTATTTTTCTTTTTATTCATTTAACTTTAATGCAATGATGCTTTAACATATGGATTTGAATTGTAAATCAGGTTACACTTACAAATCCAATTTCAGCGAAGCAATGGCATTTGTGACCAGCTTAGCGCATAGTTTGGTGCCAGATGGTACTATGCGGTGCAGAAAAACAGTATCGATGTCAATAACGTTTTGCAGCTATTGGTGAATATTGAAGTATAAATAGAAAACTAGAGAAATATACGAGTGTATATTATTATTATATATATGTTAAAGTTAGTTGGTTCGTATAATATTATTATATTGACATTGTACTTACCATTAATTAGCTATTAATTACTGAACATAATTATAAATTAAAAACTGAATTTGTACTCCTTATACGATAATCGTCGTTTCCACAAGCAGGTAATTCCCAATGGAATCATTTTAATTGCAAAAATGTGCGAAGAAAAGTTAAGTACTGTTGTCTGATTATAATTTAACTAATCAGTGATTAAAAAACACTTACGTGTATTCGCCCGGGAAGTCCGGGGGGAGGGCTGTCCGTGTCGTGGACCAGGTATAAGAACTAGGGATACTCGCTCTCCAGAGGCTTTGAGTGCGCTCACTGCGTCCTCATGAGTCACGTTATCCAAATCTACATCGCCTTTCTGTAAAAAAATATATTTATAAAAAAATTATATATGTGTGTGATTATTTTTAACACGTTTCGTTTGCATTGTTGGAGAAGTTTTCAACTAGTGGGTTTTCCACTTCACTTTCGACCTACAACATGTCTATAATATCCTTGGTACATAACTACCGGTCGGTAGTCGGATTCACCCGATTAACTTCGGATTTATCCAAGGTCCTTTTTCAAGAGCCAACGAGAGCGACGAGAGCACGTTTGCGACTGCGACAACGAGAAAGGAAGACCTAAGACAGGTCCGAAACTAATCCGGCAAATCCTAGTAAACAACGACGTGAGTAACTGTTATATATTAAGATAGTTACGTATTCTGACGACACGAATGTCTCAGTGTTAAAATATAATTTTGTAATACAGCCGCGCATGAAAGGCATCATCTACTATAATGTTGCTTGTCGGCTACTGATTTAAAAAATAAATAAAGGTAACACAAATCTGATGTACTGAGCCAATAAACTTACAGAAGTATTTTTAACCATAAGCAGCTTGTCCCCAACCCTTAGCCTGCCGTCCCGATGCGCCGCTCCTCCTGCCATTATCTTTGTGACATAAATTCCATTATCTCCCGGTATATGCTGGTTACCAACGCCTCCTGCTATGCTGAACCCAAGCCCAGAACCACCTTTGACGAGTTCAATTTCAACCGGCTCCTCCTTTGTAGATATAGACAAGTGTGACATGTTTCGGTTGTCATCGGTGACGCGACGTCTCACTTTCTGCGAGCAATATTTCAACACTTAGTAGATGTCATTGAACTTAAAAAGAGAAAAAAATATAAAATCAATGTACACGTTATGTAATAGTCAACAATACTTACCAGTCTCACAGTATTGCCGGCCTTTTTCAAAGCGTCTACTGCCTCTGCATGCGTTACATTTTCGACAGATGTGTCATTAACCTGTTTTGTAAAATAGGTCAATGTTTAAAATGTCTACAACGTTTACAATTGGTATGTACGTACGATATTCAAAAACAATTTGATACATTTGCTTATGCAATCTTACGTCCAACCAAAGATTTCTTTTGTTTCCTTGCCACAGATATTGTGACAAATCTGTTGATGACTCAATAATTTGGGGCAAGCCAAGATTTCACTTTTGTTGTTGAAGACAAAAGAAACTCCGTTTTTAATTGTAGACACGTCATGAAAAACCGGATTTTAGCAATTTGACTTTAAACAATAACTTTCTAATGATACTTCGAAAGGATTTTATTAATAACACAAAGATGAAACATTTAGTTATTGTAAAATTTTCTTGTGAAATTATTTAAAATATGATCTATACAATAATCTTTATTTATTACAGGCATTTATCATTTTTTTTTTTGATTAATATTTATGTCATCCAAAATTTAGGGCTTACAAAGTAATGGCCCTTCAATTGATTAATAATAGAGTTGAATAATTAATACTGTAAAATTAAGATAATGGCAAAAAATTTACTTGTAATATGGCATCATTAATTTGTAATAGACTGGCAGCAGCTGCTCCACCAGGTATGAGTTTGGTGACATATATGAGGGGGTCGTCTGCTACATGTGGGTTGTCGGAGCCACCTGCAATGCTAAAACCGAGTCCAGCTCCTCCTGACCGTGACAACACCACTGTCATGTAAAGGTATCCATCTTCACCAACTGTTCGCTCTGTTCCACCACCTTCTATGCCGTTTACCTGCAACTTTTACATCAGTTACCGTTGTAATAGTGTTCTCTAGTATCATAATGTGGTTTGTAGCACACCTGATTCAGCATCATCATTACAACTCATATGGTCCCACGGCTGGGTTCGGGTCTCCTTTTGCAATAAGAAAGGTTAAGGAAATAGTCTGCTCCACTGGCCAAGTGCAGATTGATAGACTTCACATGCCTTTGAGAACATTTGGTGAACTCTCAAATGTGAAGGTTTCCTCATATTGTTTTCCTTCATAGAAGCAAGTGATAATAATGCACAACTGATTACATGGGGTTAATGTTAATTGCTCTAGTTCTGTGTAATGTTTAAATAAATGGTAAATAAATTCACTATCATGTAAATTACCAATGTTAATAACTTTTAATGTTAGTTTGAGGTCTGTAAAATGCCTAATTGCTTTGAGATGAAATTATTAAAAGTGATAAAAGCTAAATAGATTTCTAAATTTACTAACAATTACCTGCTTCATTTCAGGTGCCGAAACGTGAGCCTGGAAAATTTATTAAAAATATTATTACTGTAAATTGACAATTTGCATATTTTATTTATATTCTAGGTTTGAAATAATAAGTAATAAAATTATTTCAGTCAAAAAAATCATTCATATATATATTAATATAAAAAAAAACAGGTAATTAGTTTGAAATTTTAGTACTAATTATATAATTATATGTGTTACCCACATATACAAACCAAATGCTATTTAACAAAAAAATGTTAGTTCACCTAGATCAACACAAAAACCAATTATTTCAATTAACTACGTTTAATTCCAGCCATATGAAATGTATTTCAGGAAAATGACATAGTGTTATTTACTAATATAGATACTACATACATGACAAGTTTGTAATATAATACTAATAATTCTGGTAACAAATCAGCATTATGTTGTCAGGATGTTTATTGGCTTTAAAATATAATCTTACAGTAAATACATTTGTAATAACAAAAAAGTGCATTATTAGTTCAGTGGTAGATCTTTAAATTTAAATAATATGTGATGTTGTGTATTATTTGCGAATAATAAATGACATCATAGTTTATCACATGTTAATGGATAGTATGCAGTCACTAGTAGAGGAAGCCACAATTAGAATTAAATAAACTTGCAATACATGTCTATTTATTAATAACTTCACCTTTGATTTAATTGGCTGGAAATCAATGTTAATGTTGACAGACCATGACTGTAAACATACTGCCTACTCACCGTGTCAAGATTAAATAATGAGGACACTTTCCGTAAAAATCCATTGTGTGTCTTTTTCTTGCGTCTTTCAGTCATTTTGGTAACCAAGTGTGCATAGCCTCTGGTACTGTAGGGTCCGTATTATACTATGTACACTGCATGCATTGTTAGTTACACTTGTGTGCCATTGCTCAGCACCTTACTTGACGCAGTTCAGCATGCACCATTCTCTACCTAGAACCCAGTTCTAACTTGCACCAAATCAATTTATATGTGTAAGGCCAATTTCGGGAGGAATCAACGTTGCTTCGCGATTATATGTATCCCCACAACATAAGCCGATTATCATGTTAGCTCGCGTTAAAATTGCACCTTATCAGTCGACAGTCTTCGAGCCGAGCCCTTTTCGATAGTAATTTTTATTAGGATGTATGAATATGTAGTTAATTGGGTGTTACCAACTGATATTTGGTGATTGGATGATATGAATGTCAAAGCGATGAACTTTAATTAGAATGTCCGTGTTATTTACACTATTTATCGTGCAATCTAAGACCACTGGTATATGCTTTGTAAATTAAATTCATCAGCAAGTAACACAGCGATTTGTTACAAGCAAAACTATAACAGATTTCGCATTAGTCTCACCTATAATTGAAAACGCTCCCAAATTATAGAGAAATTACTAAACGTTTAAAAATAGATTAGTGTATATTATATGGCCTTACTTGCGACGAATGCGAAATAACAGCAGTGTGAATGTCAAAATTTTATGTGCAATATCATTTCACTGAATATACATTTATGAGCAGAGCTCTTTCAGTAGCAGCGCTTATACGTCATTGGCACAATTGTAAAATTTAACAGCACAAATTCACACGAAGAGGTAACGTTATCGTACATATCGCTGAAAACTTGTACTATATTTTAGGTTATAAATAGTACTATGAGACGCGAAACACCAACCAGCCGCCATTACCGACCACTTGTTAGTTGTTGTACGGCGTTCTGTTCGCGCTCGTGCTACTATCTTTTGTAGACGTCACGTCATCAAAACGTTGAAAAAACAAAACGAAATCCTCCTTCGATCCATAAACATTATGTTTCGCAGTGTATTCAAAAGATGGCGCTACGTACCTCACTCTATCGATCGTGCATTGCAGTGGTCATTGCAGAGCGCAGAGACAATATTTTGGCCACTTTGATTTTATACGTTTTATTTAATATCTGAATTCCGAACTTCTGTCTGAGCTTTCTTTTTATTTCGTGTTTGATTTTGAATTCGTTGGTGAATATTATTGGATTTGCTAAAGTTCGAGGCTAATAGAGTTTATCTCTTCTGATGACGGTCTTTAATTTTGCTGTTTATCAAAAACGGAATAAGCAGCTCTCTGTCTTTGTATTTCTCTGGGTCTAGGTGCCACTTTTCTTTGTAAAAAAATATTCTCTTTGCTGCCTTGCATCAAATTTTGGTAAAATCTTAATTATTAAATTAGTCACTTATTTGTTCAAAAACACAGTATTGCTCACCGGTATTCTGATTTTCTAATAATAAATAATTCTACATATTATATAGGACCCTATTTTTTAGATTCACATATTAAAAAACAACCTTCGAACAAGTTTGTAAAATCCTATTTAGATTGGTCACAATTAATATTACTCGTCACATTAACAACCAATTGTGTCTATGACATACCTTTCTTTCTTCTCCATCTGCACTGGGCGGTAAAATTGTAGGTGTGGTTCCCACCTAAAATATCAAATATAGATTAATTCGATTTGTTTAATAAATTATATTGATATGAGTTTTATTGAGACAATATATTTGTACTGCGTTTAATAGATCATTGGGAACCATGATATTCGTATTGTATAATGACTAGAATAGGGATGTTATGGATATGAAATTTCGGTTCTGGATATGGATAATATGAATAATATTTTACTGATTTCGGCTACGGTTACGAATATGAAATTATTTTTGATTATCCGATTGTTTCCTATAATTTCGGTTACAGATATTGGGTAATTTTGGACTTGGAAAAAAATATATAATGTATATACAAGGTACTTATGTGGTTTGAATTTATTTCCAGGTACTATTTAATATTCTATTCACAGAAAAAACAAAAAACTTAAAAATTAAATAATAAAAATTGTCTAAAAATTAGAGTGACGCTAGTGTACGAACGCTAGTATATCGGTTCAGCCGGCGAAAATCTATCATAACGTGTTTCGTTTAGACTGTGCCCCTACTCGAAATTATTCGAAACTTTTTATCGGATTCCGTTACGTTTTTGGATATTTTTTATTCCGGTTATCCAATAGTTTTAGTTACGGTTACATAGCTCCTTAACATCCCTGCTTTAGAGCAAGTAGAGTATGTAATAATAAAAAACTACAGTCTTGTCTACAATGTAAAAGTAACGGACCTTGTTGGAGTCAGGTGTATCGTCATATCGATGATCGGATTTCCTGTTATTGTCCTGTAGAAAGGCATTCGAGACTGATCTGTATTCACTCTCGTCTGTGGTAATCTGTAATGTAATATAAACGGTTAATCCATTACATAGTACATAATTAGCGCCCCTCTTCGCCAAGATGGGGTCACATCCGATGAAGGTTTAGATCAAAGCCAACCTCAGGTGGTGTTTAGTAGGTAGGCACCTAGATCTATCGTGAGTCCTAAATAACCAGTGCAGCCGGCTGCGCTGGTTGCATGAGCATTCACCACTTCCTCCCGGGCATCCCCGGAGGGTAGCCGTTTTTCTTGCTTGGGTGCAAAAAAAAACTAAAGTACTTTTACTTCTTTAAGCTTTAGTACACCAAATACTACCAAAAATCACTTACATAAATAATTGTTATTTACAGCATTTGTGTTTTCTCTATTCCACCAATCGAATATATATTTTTACTCATTAATTTGCTTTCGATAATAGGTTAACCCATTAGAACAATAAATTTGTCATTTATAATAGTGATTGTTATTAAAGCTATACCAATTTATTCTAATTGCTAAAAACTCTTTGCAAATGACTGCAAGGCAATGTGTCTTTCTTTACAACGTTACCTTTTATGTCAAGAAAGGAATTTTACAAAAATGAGGCAAATGACCTTGTTGTGTTATATTTTTAGTATAAACTAAATTCGTCCGAGGTAACTGTTAGTTTCTATATTGGCGTGTTCTTTCATTCGTCCCGCCGTGCCGAGCTCGCCGCTAGCAGGATGTAACGCCTGCTGGACCTGCTGCCGCCTAGGTTAGCTATCAATGTCAGTTAGACGGTCTCCATCTTGTTCTCCAAGCAACGTAAAACGTCGCCGCTGCTGCGCCTTCGTGGACGGGATGTGGTATGGTAACCGACCGCTACATATTTGGGATGTACCATCGACAACTCGATGTAGATGGCGCAGCATTATCGCCACGCATTAGAACAAACGTATGCTGCGCGAGCTGTGCTCCGTCCGGTAATGACATCCCAATTACCTCTAGGAGCAAAACGAATGGTATACTATACATAACATGCGTTCGCGACTGAAATACTCGGCGCCAGCATTGTACACGTTGGCCTCTCGGTGGCAGCGGAAGCGGCTGCAAAAATTGCAGACCACCGTCCTAGGAGGGATCGTGGGGGCTGGTCACTATGTGCGTAATTACATCATAGTGCGAGACCTCCGAGTGCAGTCGATCGATGACTACGTGTTCCAGTTGGCAAGGTCGACGATCGACCGAACCGACAACAGACCACACGTGGCACTCAGGGGGATCGCACCCCACCATGCAAGACCCTCGGGGGGTTACCCGCTCCCTTGGGAGCTTACTGAGCCGGACTAGTCTCCCGCTTATCTGGGAGACTGCTGGCTACGACATCGGCAAGGTTACAAACGGACTTTGGGATTCCTGTCCAACCGCAGAGCCCGCCTTTCCACCGGGAGACACTTGGTCTCCCAAGTTTCAACTCGCGTAAAAAGGTGACTCTTGAAAGGTCTTAAGGGGTATTCGGGTGAATATAGAAGACAGGTCGTCATCGTCGTCGTTTCTACATTAAACTGGCGGTAGCGAAGGAAGACCCGGTTGTTGTTGTGTCTACATTAAAACCGCTCCTTCAAGCATGGTGGACTGCTCCCTATTGAGCTTTCGTCTTAATAGTATTGTACATTGCCGTCAACGGGCCCAAACAGAATTGATTCTTCTCGGATCCTGCTCAACGGTTTTTTTTTAGAACTGTATAGGAGAAGGAAACCTTGCGCAAAAAGTCCATGCCCCGTTTTTCAGCAGTATAGCCTTATCTATAATTAAGAAGGCTCGGAGATTACTCCATCTACCAAACTCAATACCAGTTAACCTTTTTTCTTGAAATTCTTTGATTTTGATTCCTTACAGCCATATTTTATAGCTTTGGTAACTTACGGCAAATTAATAGCACGTAAAGGTGGCAATCTATTTAAATATAACTAGTTCTCAGGCAAACATAATTGGTATTGCATGATTCGTGTTCATTTTTCTTTCACAATAGTTAATAATAATTCATAATTATAAATGAGACGTAGTACTGGTGGGTTTTTTGATTGTAAACCAATGTTTGGTAGTTTACTGTTGTCCTTAGTTTTGACCTGTTTAATGATATAAAAACATTCAGAATTATAAGTATTGCCTGTCGTAATAGATCAGTCGCAATTAATAAAATAGTATTCCTGTTTAAAAGGTAACGATTTAACATAAGATTGATGAGGTTTTTCTCCGTCTGTGAAAATTGTCGACAAAAAAAATATTTACTGTCGTTGAATATACTTACTTCACGCTTAACACCATCAGCTTCCCACTTGTTGGCTATGCGAATAGTTTCAGCGGTCTTCTGTTGAATTGATTTTGTTTCATCAAGCAGAGTTAATTCATAGAATTCTTGTATATCTGTAAAATATATTTTTTCGTGTTGCAGGATGAATAATTTAATAGTTTTAGCACCGTGTGCTTATTGTTCGTAGTACAATCGCGTTATATTGATATATTTAAGTTAGTCATCACATCTACCTTCGCTGCAGGAAATATAATTTTCAATTTATGTTCTTTAGGTAATTTGCTTATTTTCTATCATGTATTTATTAAAAATAATGTTATTACTATCTATTTACACTGAGTATGCCGAACAGTTAAAGGTCTAAATTAAAAAAATAGAAACTGCGAAGTTTAATCTTTTGTATTACAAAGGATTTAGAAAACTAGGGAAGTTTGTACGACTTTGTAGCTTAGTTGATAGCTACCCTGCCCGCCATGCGAGGGGCCTCGGTTTCGATTTCGACCTGAAACAACATTTATGTGACAAATAATTGTTTGTCCACGATTTGTGGAAGTTTATGATGTCAAAATTTTGTATTTATGTACTCTACTTGATTATGTAAACGTGTGTGAGCGTCGTACGCAATGGCTAAGACAACACAAATATACATTTATTTAGGTAAGGTACTTAACAACGTGCGTGCTTCAAAACATATCATTTAGCAGGTTTTATTTTCGTTTAATTTTAACATAAATGAAGCATATATAATACTTAAAAACCATAAAATGTATCCACGGGGTTATTGCGTGAGTCGTGTTCTAGTACGATCGATATTGTAAAGAACGAAGCTAGCGGGCACCGACCGGGTGGGCGACTGGCGACCTACCAACCTGAAATGACCACTTTACTAAAGCTGTAAGAATCTACATAAATTTGAAAAAAGTTTTTATTTTGGCTACACTTTGTAAAGTGATAGTATACTCGGAAAGTAATTGGATCTGTTCCCACGAGATCAGGTTTAAAATTTAGTATAGAGTTTTCTAAGGTATTAGTAAATGCTGCAGTTTTTTTTGTACTTATTGCCATAACAAGAAAAATGTTACTATTAAAAAAAACTCTAGTAATCAACACTTAAAATGTTAAAATGGGATAAGAAGTCCTTCAGAGCATGTCAATATGCATGTCAAAAAGAGCATGTATCAATATTTAGTTCCGAATTGTGAGGCAAGGATGTTGTTTTCAGTACGAAAGCAAGGGCCATTTATTAGTATTTAATTTAAATATAATTGTCTAGCAAAAAAACAAATCAGTCAACAATTAAAAACTGTATACTTTACAAATTACCTACATAACTATAGTCCCTTGAAGAGATTTCAACGAACATGGAAGTTGATACACAAAACGCTACTTAATTTTAGATTCCTGCGGAAAAGATAGAAATTAGAACCTTTAATGCAGTATATATATTTTAGACTAAGTTCTTAAAAGTTAAAGCCGGTAGGGCCCATAAGAATTGTGATATTGAATTTTGAAAATGTAATAAGAATATATAGAATAAGTATGTATTTTTCCTTTTAAATGTCAGCAGACTAGACACATGTAATATGACACGACCATGAACTAGAGGGTGAACACTGGTGTGCTTTTAACGCGGCAACACACAAAGTTAAAAGTGTAGATACATTTTACTACCTGGGCACGTTATAATTTAGAAATGTAGATTAACTGGTAAAGGCAACAAACAACTTGTTACAATGAACAGCTTTTTTTTGTCAGAAATTGCATTCATTCCGTCAGTATTACTCATAGAGACAATTTTTTTTTGTGAGACTGCTTGACCGGGGACGTATCGAACATGGCCCATTTGCTTGTGAGCAACTTTAACCAATTTTCTCGTTTTAAGCAATTTTGAACGCCGTGGTTTTTAGCACGAATTTAGAGACGATATATAAAAAGGCATTGAATCACAGCTGTTACAATAAAAAAATTAATTTCTGATTCAAAATCCACAAAATAAGTGGACCTCTAGCCTCTTTTCAGTTCCAGTATTGATACTAAATATACCGATAAATATCTAGGTAGACTAAGCAAAACATCGAAAATAATACCCAAAATATTAGTGTGTTTATCTTGTCGAATAACAGATATTATTTGACCGAGTTCTACTGACCCTCGACCCAGCTCAGCTCTTATTTATATTTTAGGTTTAACTACTGACATTCATTAAGAAAGTGCAGAACAAAGGCCAACTGGTGCTATTTATAGTTATTGATTTTATTGATCTAACGTTATACAATAACGAAGTACCTAATCTATTAGAGGTATTATTGTTACATTCTAAAACGTTATTTATTTATATATTTATAGAAAGACTAGAGGCCGCCTCCGACTTCGTTATGGTTAAACAATTAATTATATATACATGATTATTCAAATTGTTTGTTTTTCCTCGATTAGACATCATTAGGTTTACTGATATTTTATATAGTATATCTGTGCAACCACGTGTTCTCATTATGATTAAGATCGGTCAAGTCGTTCTCGAGTTATAACGCGACAAACAGACAGACCGCCAGATAAAAATTTTCAACATGGTCAGGGAGTGAGTCATACAACGAATATTTATCATAAAATTTGACAAAAAAATGGAATGTATAGACAGACAGACACTAGATTTATATAGTAATAAAGAAATTTCAAAATAAGATTCAGCATGGTAAGCTGTAGTTCATGGGATTAGTGTTTTCCCCCAGAAGGATTCTTTGGTCAAATAATCTGTATGATTTCAAAGTGAAAATTGAAAGTAAAATATGCTATATATATTCTAGTAATATTATAAATCTGTTACTTTGTTTAATGTTAGAAATATTGTGTTGCATATACAAAGGTCGTCTTGATTTTGCCCTTACAAATAAAAAAAAACTACTATTAATCTAATATACTTTTCGACTTGAGTAGCAGCTTCTATCACAAAGTAGACATCAACTTACAATACATAAAAGTGTAAACAAAATAAAATTAAACCGGAAATTACCCAACTACTATATTTCCACCAGCATCTGACTATGTTGAGGGGGAATTTTAATATTTATATTAGTAGGTAGGTACTATTTTATATTAATTCTTATACCGATGTACTTATGTTATGA
>PDGT01000011.1:2285784-2433382 GCA_003671415.1 Megathymus violae | reverse complement strand
TTCCCAAGAGTAATTCAATTTATTACTGACACAAGCATTATTATAACGTGAGAAATATCTGATGTCTAGCATCTGCTAAAAATTAAGGGCACGAACGATTAGCGCTTGGCAACCAGCTTAAAGGTAACAACAAAGGTGTCTGAGCCACCGATTCCATACATTCTCAGTTATAAGGACGGCATGTTATGTTCGTTCTATATTACACAATATTGGTTTTCGTACCTTGCTTACGAACTGGCATCACGGTACCGCCCCCTAACGTAATTTTTTAGCACTAATAAAATATATTTTGCGATTAAAATAAAAAAATGTTTTACAGCAATATCGAGTCGAAAGTCTTCATTTCACATTTATAATCACAATGGAGTACATTTTTGAACGGCGCATATGGTCGCACAACAAAAACATTAAATTGTAACTCGACGCAGTAGGTGATATGCGGTACTAATACTTCTTACGAGGGCAGTCAGTAGACTGTAGAATGCTGTGCGCATTGGGATTGGTCGATTTTCAGTATGACGTCAGAGGGTGGAAGCATAGACAAAAGTTTTCTGCAAGGGTAGAGCGCAGAAATACGAGGGTGGCAAGCACTACAACTTTTTTAAATGATTTTTTGGGGTTCCGATCATCCAAAACTGTTGGTTCTAGTTAATTAAATCTAAACTTACAACGTTCCTTTATTTGCATTAAAGCGCTTAAACCACCACGACTATATCTTACTACCTATCGATTGTTTGTTATATGTTACTCGTTGGATAAACTATAATTTTATTAATGTGTTACACTCAGTTTGTTTGCGCTATTGTTAAAAACGTGACCATTTGTAATGAGTGCTGAAGCGCATTTGTCTTTCCTTGGCCTAACCAAAGTAACAGTTTTATAAGTAAAATTGTAAAACATTAGACTCTTATGTCAGCCCCGTACTTTTTGAATTATTCTAATACTATCATCATTAACAAATTGGTGCATTGTCTGGGCTTCTATGGTAGAGTATCGTATGGTAGTAAGGTAGTGTATGTATATCTTTAGAGAGTTGTCATTCAGTCTCATCTGAGTAAGATCTTCCGATACTTAGGTTAGATTTTCTCCACCAATTAGAACTATACATGTACATTGTATGTATATGTATAGTGGATTATATTTTAAGATCGAAATGGTTAAATTTAAGCGGTGTTTGTGACGTTCCTTGCTGGTTCACGGACAAGACAAAGGTATATAAACCAAAATTAACAATTAAATATGTTTATGTATTTGCTTATTTAAAGAGCTAATTCAGATGGTCAAGTCATTTCCTTTGAAGAGTAGGCTTCTATGTGCAATAGTTTCGCAATTCACTCGATTCAAGTATGGAATGCTCTTGAAAAGTTAAATATTTAATGTAGGTATGTAACAGAAAATCCCTTAAAACTAGGACTGTTGGTCGCTTTTTCATATAACTAAGTAGGCTATATTCACATTTGCATTCAATGATAATTTACAAGTGACGCAATATATGTGTACATATGTATAATAATAGTTTAATTTCATTTATATTACTGTCACATTATTAATCTTATAATACGTTTCGTAAAAAAAATAAACTATTAGTAGCTTTTAAATTTTTTTTTTATGTTTTATACTTCCTTTGTCGATGTTTGGTTGAAATAAATTTAATTGGGGATGTTGTCTTTTAGTGGTAAATCCGCCTATTTCACCTATTGCTAAAACAATAAAATTAAAATAAACAAATAAAATGGTAAGGTGATTGATCTGTTTAGTTAGCTACCACTGTCCAATTAAATAAAATTGTTATATTTCTTTGCGTGTTTCCGTTGCAATGTTAGAGAGTCAATTAAAAAACGGATGTTTTGCTTCTTTCTTTGTTGGAATGTGTACGGTAATAACTAGTATACGTGTTAACCTTTTTTAATACAGCAAAAACATAATATTGTTAAACAGTGCTTCTTAATTTCTATTTTCATAAGCTCAAGCAATCGAGTAACAGAATTTTTGAAGACCTTAAACTATCGCACATGTAAATTCCAACTGAAATTATTTAACAATTTGATGAATCGGATACCGAAGTAACAATGGGACGATGTGTGTGATATATCGACAATTCAGCTTATTTAAAGGTTACTCCAGACAGTTTATATCACATCATATTCATCGTTCACTTGTTGTTAATTTATATTTACATAAAAACACGATATAATTTAACATCTAAAGTAGGTTACTGTTTTAGCTGAAACCTTCTTATATTTGTAATAAAACACGTATTTTAAGGATTTTGTTCTCGTAGTAAGTATGTGTACGTTCATATTTCACTCCCCACAGCGCTCAGGATTTATGTTTCTCCTGTGAACATAGTATTTATCTACGGAAGCTCATATTCGGCCTTATTTTCACCTTTAGCTAGTATCATTTTATCTTTTGTAAGTAACCACTCAATGCAGTTGACAAAAAATTCACTACCACTACTGGACATATTTTTCAAACTTTTTAAATTAAGAGCCAACAAACAGACGTGACGGTAAGGGTCATCATACACGAATATTGTTGGGATTAAACTGGGTTGTGCGATGTAGAGAAATTCCATATAAAATATTGTTGTACACGCACCGGGTGACCAGTTTGTTGGTTATTTGCTTAAAATATGCATACCTAGCAATTAAAGAGATATCCATATTGTCATAATTTCCTAATTCTTAAAGATGCCTCAAGGCTGCTAATAATGCATTTAGAGGATAAAATGTAATGTATGTATACAAAAATTAATATACAATATGACATGTCACAATTTATTCACCATAATTTGTTTTTCTTAAAGCTTACATAAAACTTTATAATTTTCACCGTTCATGAGACGACCGGCATCGAATGTCATGCCAGAAATAAAAACTTGTTTGTCGATACAATAGTAAAGTAGTACGAGTGATGACCTCCGTCAGAGTATCTAATACGGCATTCCCTTTAGTTCTAAGACGCTCAGTTTAAATATGTGGAAGCCGCTAGGCTCAAGTGGTTGACCCGTGCTGCGCCCACGCCAAAAAACGCTTTAAGAGAGATCATCATTCGAGCGTACAAAAACGAGCATATTGGCACATTCAGGCTTTACATTAGAGTAATGAAGTGGCATGAACCGAACAGGCATTACTATATCTCGTAAAATTAACCTTTCATAATAATGACTGGTATTTTTCTTCCTGTTATACATAGATGGTGTTAAATCATAAACATAGATAATGTAAAACTTGTTATTAATATTCGAATGATAGAATAGATTACAAGAGTTCTAATAATACATTGGAATATTTATAGAGTATTACATAATATTATATTCTGATAACGTTCCTTGATACACCTAAATATTCACATTTAACAAATCTGAATTTGAGCAGCGCCATCTCAAATTGACTTCTTATATAAGTAATGTCAATGTCAGATATTTTTTTATATAATACGATTAACGACGCTTTAGGACTATCTATAGTTATATAGTATATACTATAGTTTTCATTACTACTCGTATCTGAATTACGTAAATTACAGAATGACAATATTTATACTCTTCTGGAGATAATGATATAGATGCAAATTCATAATTTAATAACTTACTCGTATATAAACTTGTTTCATCACGTATTTGTGTATATGTACACAGAGTGATTAGAAATATGTTGGCAAATCGTTAGAAGGATGTAGTGAAGGTCATTTACACCCAATTTACCTCTTAGAACCCCTACCTAAATATCATCCATGAAAAAAAATCACTAATGCATAAACATTATTTAAAAACTTCTTATTTTGAAACTTAACTGTAAAGTTAAATTTATTTCCTACCGCTAAGCCTAAACTAGAAAAATAATAATTACATGAAATGAAAGTTTTTAATTAGTGGAGTTTGTACAACCTACTTTCTACTAAATTATTTCGAATTATTCGATTGTTTCGGATAATTTCGGTTACGGATATAAGATGATTTAGGAATCGGAAAAAAATACACAATATGTTTAAAAGGTCACATTTTGACTTTATTTGTAAGCAATATCTGGTATTACAATCATAGAAAGGAACAATAAATTAAAAAAAAAAAATGTTTGTAAAAAAGAGATGAAAACGGCTAGTATATGAGATCGGCCGGCGAAATCCTGGCAAAACATGTTCTACTTATACTGCCCGTATCCTAAATTATTCGAACTTTTTTATTCGATTTGGTTACGGCTTTGGATATATTTATTCTTATTCTGGATATCCGACAGTTTCGGTTAAGGTTACGTAGCTCTTTTAAAAATTGTTGAAAATATTTACTGTGTAATGGTTGATTAATGTGTGCTTAAAGTGTCAACAACCAGATAAAAATAATAAAATAATATTTTATGCATTAGTGATTTTTTCTGCAATTTTCAAAGTTGAATAACGCACATTCTTGAAAAAGCTTTAAATACTGAGTTACTCCAAAATCGTTTATATTTGGATTTAGGGCTCATGAGATAATTTGGTAATAATAATAAAATTACTCTAAAAATAACTACACGTCTTATGAATTTTACGTAGTTAAAATTTTTGGAAACCGATATTAAATTGCAATGTACGGATGAACGGTCACTCTGCCTTAATAATCATATCTATACTAATAATAAAATTCTAACTGATGGCTTTCTATACATGCACGATATATGAGAAAAAACATTATTACGGGCCTTTATTAACGCAGTAGGACCCAAAACAATAGTTGTTAGAATTTTTGTTTGTTTGTCTGTGCGTTTGTTCTCGCTAATCACAGAAACGGCTTAACCGATTTTGTTCTAGTTTTCACTAATGTATTGCAGTAAGCGTCACTTAAAATTTAAAGTTGGTTTTATTGCAATCCGTCCATAGATAAAAAAGTTATTAATTAATATATGTATTTCTATTTCACAGAACGAGAAAAACCCGGAAAAATGCAGATGCTTTTTTTTTTCCTAAGCGATTGCTAGTCTAAAATAAACTATTTGAAAATATTTTTAAATAATAATTTTCGAACGAAATGTAACATTTTTTCTTCATGCTTGATCATAAAATTAATATGTGCTTGATCATGGAAATTAATGATGTATTCATTTTTTTATAGATTTTTATATTTGTAATATATGTAACTAGTCTTTTTTTGTTATTCTCTTATTAATCTGTGGCGATAGTCTAGTCTATGCGTAGGAAAACGTAGATATTTTTTTAGAGTCGATGATAAAGTAGATACTAGTTTAAATTAGATTTTTAGTATAAAAGTGTGTGCTTCGAAATGCCTCTCTTTGGCAAAAAGGATTTCGGGAGGAAATCCAAAAAAGACAGTAGAGATTCTGAAAAACAACCATCCATTGAAGACAAATATGTCGTTAAAGATTTATTGGGTACAGGAGCCTTCTCTGAGGTACGTCTGATTGAAAGTAAAGAGAATGGGCAGCTGTTCGCATGTAAAATAATTGATAAGAAAGCATTGAAAGGTAAAGAGGATTCTTTGGAGAATGAGATTAGGGTGTTGAAAAGATTTAGTGAGCAAGCGAGAGGAGAGGGTGGGGAGAAAAAAATGTTTTCACATCCTAATATTGTCCAGCTGTTAGAGACATACGAAGACAAGAATAAGGTTTATCTCGTGATGGAACTCGTGACTGGCGGTGAACTGTTTGACAGGATCGTGGAAAAGGGATCTTACACCGAAAAAGATGCATCCGTTTTGATCAGACAGGTGTTAGAAGCGGTAGATTACATGCACTCTCAGGGAGTAGTTCATAGAGATTTGAAGCCCGAAAATCTACTGTACTACAGTGCTGATGAAGACAGCAAAATTATGATAAGTGATTTTGGTCTGTCTAAAATTGAAGATTCTGGCATAATGGCTACTGCCTGTGGTACTCCAGGATATGTTGCCCCTGAAGTTTTGGCTCAAAAGCCGTATGGCAAGGCTGTTGACGTCTGGAGCATAGGTGTCATTTCATACATTCTCTTGTGTGGATATCCTCCTTTTTATGATGAGAATGATGCAAACCTCTTTGCTCAAATTCTCAAAGGTGACTTTGAATTTGACTCACCTTATTGGGATGACATTAGTGATTCTGCTAAGGACTTCATTCGGCATTTAATGTGTGTTGATGTGGATAAGAGATACACATGCAAGTAAGTACAATTTTCATTTCAAATTAGCGAATTTTTATTTTAAAGCTAGTATCTCCACTCATATCTATTCATATCAGTATTATCTGTTTGACCATTAAGTAAAGTTACCAAGTTCAATTAAATTGATAAATCTATAAGCTACTTAAAGCTTCTTTTACAGTTCAAGTCTTTAAATTTCCCTTCTTTTCACCACCTAGAGAATATAATCAACCAGTTGTATCAGTGACATCTTAATGTAAGTTTGCTTTCTGACATTGTAATGAAAATAAATATAAAAAACGAAATATACATATTTCAGAGTTTGTTTCTTAATTTTGTGTACAATACAGAAATTTTACAGGCACTGTTCATATTGTTGTTACGGTTTTGTACATCTGATGAAAAATGGAAACCTAAGAATAGAAATAACATGACACTAGAATTATTAATGTCAAGTGAATTGTGTGATGTAATATATTTCAAAGAAAGAAAATACATTTATGCACAACTTGTACAATACTCAATAAACATAAACAAACAATCTTAAAAAGAGGTATAAAAACAAAATAAAGAAATAGATATAAGACAAAAAAAGGGGAAAATTATATTAATTTAATGAAAGTGTGCTGCAGCATCAACTAGTAAATAGGTGCACACTCGGCATGTGCTGCGGTCAGTGCTATTGGTAATTTTGCTTTAGTACTAATAGTCATTAAACATATATATCACTTAACATCCTTTGTAGAAATCTATTTGAAAATCAAAGTTCCACAGGAAATGGAAAAATTTTCTGGATTTCTTGGAAAATTTGATATATTCATCACTACAATATACAAGTTCAATTCCGAGTTGACAATTTTGTTAACTATTGATTTGCATAGATTTGACAGAATCGAAGCTGTGCACCATGCTCTTGTGACCTAATCAGGACATCAGTACGACTGGGGGCTATCACTCCACTTGTTCATGATATCTCTATGTGAGGATTTATAATTAAGTATATTATAATTGGTTTAATAATGTGACTGCAATAACTATCACTAGTTGATGTGTGATTCTATTATTTCCATTGTGTGAGTTAATTTATTTAATTTATAATCGTACGAATAATATCTCTTACTTAGATAGTTCTCATATTCATATTGTTGGAAAATTATTCATTCATTTTTCCTATATATTTTTTCTTAATGTGTGAAAAATATTAAACAAAACAATGTGTTGAAAACACATTTTTTTTTTGTAATTTGTGTAATTAAAAAATAAAATAAATAAACAAAATCAAATAGTCTGCTTCTTACTTTTGAATTAAATATTGTTTCTGCTGCTTTTTGCTCCAAAATTAGTACATTGATTTTATTAATTTTTTAAGGAATTATATACACATAATGTTTTTACTTTTACAATTTTACATTACATATGTGTTAAAGAATTGGATGAAGACTGGCATTGACAGGCATTGGTGTGTTTCCCAGAGGACCCATTTATATTTTGTAGACTACTTAATAGTTTAAACTAAATTATGTATTGATGTTGGACTATATTTTTAATGTCACAACATTGACATTTCTAGAGCTCATCTGGGTTTAATGATTATTTGGTTGTCTCTAGGGATTTTACATGGAAACAAGTGTCTCATACCCCATAGCAATTTATTTCACAAACCATTTTACAGTATTTTTTTTATAAAAAAAGTTGTTGAATTTGAATTATTTTGGATGTCAATCTGGTTGGTATATACTGCTTTTTCATTGCTATGTTATTTGTAATATGTAAGTATTGATATAGATAGCATTTTTCTCAAAGCAAAGAGAGGGTGTGGTTATTGTAATAAAATATATTGCCAAACAACTTCTGCTGGGCCAACTAGTATACAGCAATTTAATTTAGGGGCTTATACTGGTTTCGGGGGTTTACAGGGGCTAAAGTCATAGTTGACCAAGATAACCTCTACTTTATATACTTGTACACTTTTCTCAATAACAGATGAGGCAATGCCTGGTTCCTCCTGTTGTAGTAAGTCACTGGGCTCCAATCCCAGTCGTAATAGCCAGTTCAATCTTCCTACGTTAATTAACTCTATAATGCTGGAAGGTTATGGATGTCCAGTGGAGGACGGCGACCATATTACCAGGTGGCTTGTCTATTCGATTGTTAGATATTACATAAAGAGTTCATTTAACACAACTGAAATGTTTGAAGAGCATTGTACATGTACAGTACTGTTCTAGTTAGGTTTGGTACTTTTGAATGGCTTAATGGCTGGTGTTGGATCTTGTAGCCTTTTCAAAATCGACAGCAGTGAATTTTATTACATTTTTCTATAAGGTTTCATCCTCGATTTTGTTTTTGTTTTTTCTATTTTAGTGCAACTCATACTTGAAACAATCATTTTCTTTTTTTAATTATTTTTGAACTTCATAGTTACACCAAAAAGTATTCATAAAACAGTAAAACAGTAACTTCTATACATGGATGATGTATATAGCATCATACATTGTGCATGTCGATTGTTGCAAAGTAAATTAATACTAATTTAATTCTTGTTACGGTTTTATGAATACTTTTTGGTGTATAAAACTATGAAGTTCTGCAAAGTGACGGCTGATACTATCAACTATAGTAACAAAGAAGGTACAAAACACTGGATGGTCTTATCCTCACATAGTGATTTATTCCAGTTATTATTGATATCAATGTTTATTTTTGCGAGGCGTTTCATAATATTTCCTTTCATGGTTTGTTTTTATATTTTTATGAATTATCAAGAGATAGTTAAAAAAACATGCAAAACATTACTGAGTGAGTTTAAAATGAACTTCAATTTAAGAGGTTGTTTATAGAACTATGTATAAGATAAAATAAATAGTTGTAATGCTTGGTTTTGGTAAATATTTTAGTTTATAAGTCAAAATCATTTCATAATTCATAAATTTCAGATTTACTTATACAATTTTTCATTTCACCGATTTTACCAATTCACACTTTTTATTGAAGCAGTAGTGGCCTAGTGGTTAAAGTATTGGTAACATAATGGCTTAAACGTAGGTTTCCCTGGCAGGAGACTGGATATCGCTTCCTGCATGCACCTCTTGTTTTTCAAAATATGTGCGTATTACTTATTCATAATCATTTGCTTCGGTGAAAGAAAATATTGTGAAAAAACCTGCATACCAGAAAGTTCTCCATGATTTATTCAGAGGTACATTTAATTTGCAAACCCGCATTTGGCTAGTGTGAGAGGAGTCCCGAGTTCAGCGGTGGGGCAGTATGGGTTGTAACGTTGAAAATTTACTCGTTACTGGCTGACATTCTAAACATTCAATCTGAGCATACACACATATGTATGTCTATCGTATATGTACCAGAATTCTTCTTGAAGATAATATGCTTAATTAAATCAGCAATATCTGTTACAGTGAGACATCTGTTTTGTATAGATTCGAATTTCCCATATTATATAATATACATTGTAATACTTCCATGGAAAAAGTAATACTCCCTATGGAGATGAATATTATCGAAATTATTTACAGACAAGCTTTGGCTCATCCATGGATCTCTGGGAACGCAGCAAGCAATAAGAACATTCACGGCACTGTATCTGAGCAACTCAAGAAGAACTTTGCCAAGTCTCGCTGGAAACAAGCTTACCACGCGACCACCGTTATCCGACAAATGCAGAAAATGGCGCTCAGTAGCAGCAGCTCAAGTCGCAACGCCAACGCTCAGCCCAAGCATTAGCTGGATGTCAAAATGCGCCGACAAATCCATTACATTAGCTTCATGGTACTTAAATAAATTCCTTTACCGCTTAAGTTTACAAGGAGTCTCAGTCCTTGATGCGTGTTGGTGCGGCGCTTACTTATTAAATTGGTAGACGAGGGCATTATTAATTGAAATTAATAGCTATAGCGCTTGCTAACAGTGCCTGAGATTTGTGTCATCACTACATTTGTAACATCGTTGTTTATGTGATAGTGCCACCGTTGAAAGACATAAAATTGAGCAGTCATAAAGCTTTATTGAATGAATATGACAAGTAAATATGAACGAATTGTTTATCACATTGGGCTAGTCACAATACTTATTGGTAAAGTAAAATTCAAAACTTAATGACGCATTATAATCATGTTGTATTTCGATATTTAACGATGTGTAGATTTCTATAGTTAGATGTTACTCCTAGTCTACATTATTCTTTACCTTATCTGCTTACATAGCATTTCCTACTGTACTTGGAATCTCAGGCTTAACACAGGATAAATAATATACATGATTATGATAAATATATCTACATAATATCAAGGTTATAAATTGTATTGTGTAAATTGTATCATAATTAGAAAACTATAAATCATATGTGATTTAAAGTACCCCCAAATTTATCATTTAGGTATATCACTATTCTATTATAACAAAATGCATTGATAGGTATATTGGCTTAAAAGTTCTGTATCTCCTGATTAACATTGATGTAGATGGTGATAACCACTTTTCATAATATTAGGGACTGTTGCATAATTGTTATATATAAAATATTAATATGACGAATAATATTTTTAGTGTGAAGGGTTAGTTATAAAATGACAATTTATTATAGCATTTTATTATATGTGGGATATTGTTGCTGATACACAAGAACTGTCCATAAATTTTGGTAATATTTGGGATATTGGATACTCTGAATAATACCTACAAGGTTTTTCGTTCATTTGTTATCATGACATGACAGTTCTCAAAATAAATATTAGGCAGGTTTAGCCATATAATTTTTCTTATATTCATGTTACTCTTTGTGCGCATAATGTATTGCCTACGTACACATATATTTTGAAACATTGTCTACTATTTTATGTCCTATGTATATTATGTCCTTCTGCTAGTCTGTTATGATTTGAGCTGATATCATTATGGCTTGTCACCATATTATAGTTTCCCTAAAAATTTATCTATTTCTATTTGGAGGATTAAATAAATCTCTGCAAGCACATGTTTACCGAAATTATACTTCATTTGATGCATTAGAAAATAAATTTTACAGTGATTTTCACAATGCCTTGCAATGAAGTTAGAAAATAAACATAAATACACTTAGACTTCCCTTGTTAGACTTTCTTTTATTATGTTCGATAATAGAATTAATAATAACAATTTTTTTAATAATATTTTTTTGTAATTCTACCAACCATATTATATATTTTTTATATATAAGTCTCTTAATTTTTAAATGACATGCAGATTATATTTTTTATGATTTAAGAAGTATAATTTATTTTATGCATACCTAAGTACTTGCTCTAACATATTTTTTTTGACTTGTGACAATGTGTTTTGTATGAAAGTTGTTCAACATTTAACAAATATCTACAAGGAAATATCAGCATGCCAATTCCAAGTAGACTATGTCTAATCACTTTGCATTACTTACGGTTATTAGAACTGTTATCTATATTAGGCAATTGCATTTGACCACAAAAAGATTGTGTATTGTGAATGTGCAAGTTTTCCATGACTTATTTATTCCCGTTATAGTGGTTATTTAAGTATAGTTACTCCATATTCTAGGATAAGTTGTAGGTGTTAATGCTTAATCCTTTATATAATAAGAGTTATAAAATTAATCTTGCATTTGCGCACTATCAAAATACATTCTACATTAATACTCCAATATCTAATATAATTCAGGTATTATTCTATTGTATAGAAAATAATTTTGTGGAATCTATATTTCTATATAACAAGTTAGATTCTCAATTTGGCAACAATTTATTGTAGTAATTAAACCCACTTAATGTTACGTTGATGCTGTTACATAATTATTATGTAATTTAACTATTATGAAATAAATATTTACAACACATTTGAATGATGATATGGAGGATAATGATCTAAAATTTTGACAACATTTAATGTACTTTACTTCCTCTCTAGTAGTATTGTTAAAGGTTTTAATCACTTTATCCACCAGAGTAATGATTTGCTTAGGACTTAAGGTTACATTTATATAAATGTATCTTGAAAATGGTGATTCTTTTCATACACAAGGGTAATAAGATATTGTTTATAAGATACATTATCACAATTTGTCTCAACAAGCTACTTTTTTGTGTTAATAAATAATACCTATTTAGATATAAAATCAAGATTTGATGTATTTACTAACAGTGTTACAGATCTGAAACGTTTCAAGGCATTCATGAAATCCTATCTAATCTATGTGGTTAACAAAAAATAAATACGGTTTTACTAAGCTGTACCACTCAAGATTATCTTGACTTTAAAATAATTATTTAAATGTTTCAAAAGCTAGTAGTGTAAACCTTACTATATATAAAATAATATGTAAGTATAAGGTAATGACTATATAATTATTAACTTCTAAATTGTTCCAAAAAGTGTAACGAAATTCATGTTCAGTTCTAGTATGAGTACTGACACTATTCTGTTTAAAATATTTTCTAGACTTGATATGTAATCTGAGGTAATTCTGAACTCTGATCTTTAATAACTCGTTTAATATATTATCATATAAATTGTAAGAATTTTACATTCCTACTATCTATTAGTCATACCTATATGTATAATTTCCACATAAGTTTAACATTCCATTTTTCAGTATTGGATTGCACCTTTTTACACAAATCTGAGTAACAAATTAGGTAAATTAATACACTTGAAAAAGGATTTGATAGAGACTTAATAAAAAGATCAGGGATTTTAACTCATAAGACAGATATTTTAATCACAAAATTATGTTCAAATCAAAGGATCTCTAAATCTGTGAAGCATTTGGTGTTTTCTTGTGGTTAATCAGTAGTATTAAGTGCCCTGGTACTTTAAGAATTGATGTGAAAAATGTGAATTTTAACCACAAATATTTGGTGTGAGGAAAAATCGTCGTGTTTTAATGTCGATTTTAATATGTTTTGGAGGATATAAATGCATCGTTATAAAAAGTTGTAAAAAAAAATAAGAACTTGGATAATAAGCAGGTAAAAGTTCCTACAAGATAGTGGGAACACGCGACTTGTTGTACCAGGGCCCTTAACTAAGGAAATTATTTGTTCATAGTGAATCTAAAAAAAAGAGATCTGTTACCTCCAATCCAATTTGGTGCGCTAGATTAAAAGTGCTAGCCATTAACATATATGAAATTGAAATTGTTATTATTTTTTATTATGAGTAGAATCAAAAGTAATTTATTTTCATCACTACATGTCAATTCTAGCTGTTTTTTTACTTGTATTATTTATAAACACACAACACTTATTCAAAGCAGATTTTTTATACAGTAAATTTGTAGTAATAAAGTTTACTTTTGTGTTTAACTTTTTGTTGCTTGTATATTCTTCAATTATATTTATGTGGCTGGCACTTTGGTTTTTGGGCAAAACTGACTGATGTCCTTAAAATTGCATTATTAAGTTTGCCGTAACATTTTTTTGCTAATAATCAGATATTATTATAAAATGAAAATTGAATAATTAATTTAATATTAAATATTGCCATAGTAGGATGTCCATACAACTGAATACTTTATTGTATCTTGTTATTGTTGCACTTTCGTTCGCTCCTGTCCATGGTAGTTTGACCCTATGTTCCCGATGTTTTTGGCCCATTTGTATGTTAATAAATATGGGCTTGGATGTGAAGTGATAAAATAATATATTGTTTGTTAAAAGGCTGTGAAGGGTGGACGGGCTGAATATGTGCAACATGTAAATTTTGGTAAAAGTGTTCTCTTTAACATAATATAATTGACTTTAGAATGAATACAATTTATATGAAATGTATCGTTAAAAATATATATTTTACTACTCCTCGTTTTGTGTGAAATAAATATATTTTAAGTATTTTCATAGTTTGAAATGTAACGTGTTTATGTTAAGATATAGTTTATATTATCTATCCATACTATATCTGCGGTTAAAGGTTATTGACGTAGTGATAATATCGAATGCCAACACGATCTTTTAAAGTATGTATACTTTAGTAAATTACTTACTATGGTTAGTTACTATATTTGAATATAATATTATTATGGACTATTATCTACACAATCTACCTATTTTCAACCTACCTTGATTAACCTTAAATTTCTGAACATGTTATTTCTCCTAAAGTTTAATTACTTACATTTTTTATTTGTAACCAATATTTACGTTTCAAACAAAATTTTCGAAACGATGAACACAGTCTTAATACGTCCATATCTTATAAATTATTTACTGCCCAGATTTATCTTATGATTTTAATTACTGAATAATCAATAATGTCAGTGTCAACTGTCTCGCGTTTATGAATAGAATTAAGCCTATAAGCTTTTGTGATTAAATTCTCTTATATAACTACATTTCTCTATTAATTTGAGGTAGGCATAAAGTTCATGTTATTTATAAGCTGTTTAATGTTGAACGTATAATAAACACTATGTATTAATCGTAATATTATTTTATGCATTCAGAATGCCTTATTATTGTATTCATTTGGTTTCAATTCTGAAATATTTCAAATAAAAACAAATAGGTATTTTACCTATTTATAGTTTTGGATAATAAAATTGAATAGTAAAAATTTTAATTATTGCAGCAGTCAATATTTCAATATTGGAAAATATTCAGGGTCAGTACAGATGGGCGAAGTGCAGGCAGTCGATCGCAAAGTACAATGACCAGACATTGAGTAATATGCGGAATAAAAATAACGCAGTTTCAAAAAAGATTACGTTGGCGCTTCATATGTTTTTGACGCTAACCTACGCAGAGATACAAAAAATATTCAAGGCAAGTTTAAATTGCCGCTAAATTGGTATCTATTGGTAATTGGTAATCTGTGCAATTACTCCGTCCGTCTGTGCCGACCGTTTCGATGTAAATACTTCTAAATAAAATATTATTTTTCCTCGACATCCATTTACATTTTAGGCATCAAAATATTCTTATGATTCGCTGTTGGTTTTATGCAATTATTGTTAAAGTATTATAATATTAATGCAAAGGCCTCAATTTTAACTTAATATTAAAAATATCTTGAAATACTGAATATATTTTTTAGTGTATACAAACAGCAGCATACATTTAATATAGGCTTTAAATGAACGTTTTAAATTCATGCCTAACTATTGTAAACGTATCATACGTTTTTATTTTTCACTGTGCCAAAATCATATCACGATCGAGTAATATGTAATGTAACTAAGAGTTCTCTTATATTTGTGAGACATTTTAGAATAGGGACATTGTCTACATGTATTCTAAATGCCGTATATAACGTTGTTCTGTTCATCTCGAGTTCCTCGGTCATTATTTCTTTCGTATTCTCTGTGCAGTTGTTATCATTTCCTAAATATTAAATTTTTTTATAACAATATTTTGTTACTTAGCACAATAGTTTAAGGGCTGATATGTGAAATTAAACGCGAGTAGTTTCTTCTGTTTAGATTTGGTTGTGAGGTTTTTTTTTATTCAAAATTCTATCCATAGTAACAATAATGACAATGAGAAACTCTATTTTATAATAATTTGTGAATTGAGATCTGATTGCTACTAACTAGCGATCTTGTGATTTAGATTTTATACTTCTTGTTCAAAACAATCAAAATTATAGTAGTTACTAGACGTTAGCTCTATTTTCAATGTCATTGTAAATAAAAAGCTAACTTGTTGCATACATCTCTTTTATTTTATTGTTAACCACCTATTACAGTTTAGTTATAACAACATTCAAATACATTACACTTTTTTATTAATTATATATTACAGTAATATTGATGCAACGGGAATGTTTAATGAATATCCTCCCCCAAAAGAGACAGCTGTTTCAGAAACTGCGAAGCGTTCGGAAGGGTCGTAGCGCCATATATTATCTTCCTCGAGATTCCACTTGTAGCTTGTTGCTGTAAATGGAATAAATAGGTAATACGTGGGTTATCAGTAAAACTTCCATAGGGTCCGGGTGATGTTTGAGCGAATCTTCTTGAAACAAATTTAATTATTTGAAACAAACTTTATGATAAATTTGACCGTAGCTCGTGACGATTCCTTTCCACGAAATTTAAATTTGCTTTCGATTTTTATAATCTATTGTTCAATTCTTTTACTAGTGCAACTTTGGATATACTTTGATTAAAGTGCAATTCACGACAGTAATATTATTGTATTTACTGAATAATCCTAAAACTCGTCGGTATAACTTTCCGAAGCAATGTACGGAACGTGTTATTGTAATAAAAATTCAAAGAAATAATAACTGAACGAGTATTATTGATGATTTTATGATTATTATTTTTATTATATCTTAAGTCGCAAATATCATTTTGACCAAATTACGATGTAGTTACACGTTTTTCCAAATTTGCAAAAAACTAATGAAATTTTAAATTGTTCGAGTTAAATGGAACTGTTCACGTTAATAGTCAAGTTTAGAATAATCTTATTTTTTCCACAATATATGTAAATTTGTAAGTGTTGTAGCTCAGTAGACGTCAACGATAAAAAAGTCGTAAAAAAACTCAAGCAACCGCTTTAGTAAGATTGTGACAATTGATGTCTTACCACAAAATGTAACTTGTGGTATCTATACGAGGTCATATTATGTTTCGAATTTTATAATCGTTTCTTAAATGAATAAACGTTCACACACAAATCCCAACACTAAGATTCTTGACCGCCTTGACCTTACCTAATGGGTTTAGTCCTAATTTGGACTTTTTTTTTCAGAATCTGTTGTATTTAACAGAACTGCCAGCGATTACATTCAATCCGTAGTAAGTAAACGCATTGGGTCGCTCCTGTCATGTTTATAAAACATACAAATGTTACATTTAAATAAATAAAAAAATTACGGGTGGCATGGACATTCACAAATATGACATCACAAGCACCTACGGGCACCGAATCCGGTACCCTCGCTCCGCAGGCAGGGTTACTACCAATTAGGTTACGGGGTCGTTTTAGTCTTCCTAGAGTGCATATAATCGATCTCTCTAGGGAAAACCAGTTTTAAAACAGTATCTCCGTTTGGTTCGGCAGTTTTTCAGAAAGTTTATAATCGTAGCACGAATAAGATAGACCTTGGCCTAGCACAGGACGGTTTTGGGAACTTCGAGATAACTTTTTTTAACCTGAATGGACATTATACATTTAAACCCCTTTCATAAACCCATACACAATTATGGGCAGTCTCTTGTATTCACCGATACTGTTTCTCTGTTGTTAAAACTCAGTCGTAGATAAATTACTTTATGGTTGCTCTGATCGTTGTATTGCATTGCGTTATGTAATAAAGTAGTAAGGTATCACAGGAGCGTATGGTATCTATAACATGCGCGAGAATTAACAGGGTAGTTCAGAGGGACCAAATAAAATATCAGAATTTTGTACCTTAGCGAAATCGAGCAGGTTGTGATACTCGATATAGTTCCCACCGCCGACGACGAACACTACGGCGTCGGAGGGCGGTGAGGCGCGAGAACGCGTGCGTCCCGCTGCGTCCGACCGCGCGCCGCGCGGGTCCAGCCATGAGAGGTCACCGCCTTCGCCGCTCAGTGCCGCCTCCACCGCACGGCTCACCGGTAATTTCTACGTAATATACAAAACACTATTAATTAACTTTTATAATTTTAAATATTTAATTACATAACTTCATGTTTATATCCGATGATATTACGGAATCCGTAAAGATAACTGACGAGTCCGACCGTCTGTTACACTGTATTTTTTGAATTTTATTGAAAAAGATGGTTGATGATGGTACGGTAATGCAGTTGATGGTAAATATTGAGATATATAAATTTAAATGAAAGTAGACTCTTTCATATCGAGACCAAAGATAATTTTTTGGTTTGGAATTTTATCAGTTCTTCAGTATGTCTGTTTCTTTTTATATCTATGTCTGTTATAACACTTAAACCGCTGAACAGAACTAGATGGTTCTTGGCACATTTGTAACTTATAGTATGGCTTGTAAATCTAGGACACTTCTCATCCAGGGAAAAAGAAAATCTTATAAAGAAAATTTATAAGTATTAAGGAGTATGTTTTCTGAAGCAAAGCGAGGACGGTTTACTAATTTTAAATAAATAATTATTTTAGGGGCTCCAAATAGACATTGATATGATATATCCACCGAATTGGCTAATTTTGAGGAATAAGTATCAATGTAAAATGCATGTTTCTGAGATATTAAAAAATCATAAAATGAAAATGAAAGAAAATATTAAGAAACATTTTTTAAAAATAATGAATTAGTGTTTAAACTAAAATATTTATATGGACACTGTAAAATATCTATATGATTGCACATAATCTTATTTCACACGACTCCGAGTCGTACTTGATCGGCTTCTATTTACGTGGAAGAGTCAAATAAACATACGCGCCCCGTATTGTAAAAGTGACCAATTCAAAACTTAATTTTTACTCCAGCTCCTGAGACACCCGAGGTGGATCGTCATATGTGAGCGTTTCTGGCCTCAACACTTTTAGTCGATATTATTTGCATCATGTGTAAATTTATTACATTTTACAGTTGTTAGGAATTAAGTAACTCAGCTTAAGATCGAAGGTAAACGAATTTTTCATCACATCAGTTCATGACTATGATGGTAAGATTAAACTACGAGCAATATACCGGTAATACTGTTTGACTAGAATAATTTGAAGGCCCAAGGCACCTGACAATCTTTTAGATTTACCACGTAATTTCTTCTATACACTTACATGTTTTTTTACAACCAAATTCTTAACGCCTTCCATTACGAACGAAGATCCTTGGGACACCAGCTTAGAAAACATTGAAACTGTTTTTGTACCGCCGCCCTCGTACTGGCTCGAAACAAGTTTTGAAAAACCTCTGTAATGCCAACAAATGTTAAAGTACTAATGTACTCAAATCAATGTCAGAGCTCTCAACAAACAAACAAACCAACTAATTACTATATGCATGCGCAGTGTAGACTGTTGTAAACAAATTGTCTGTTATAGCATAATAAATATCTGATATATTTTAATAAGCAATTAAAATAAATAATTCTTTTAAGATCACTACTATGAATGTACCGTAATATATTGTATCAATCCTAAATGTAAAACTTAATGTCTTTTAAGTTTGTAGTTTCAAACATTCTGCTTGAGAATTTTAAATTCAATTGTAAATCAGTTATTACAGAATTGATTCCCCTACGGCTAACAAACGCATTTTTTATATTAGATATGAAACAAATAACAGTTACAATCATAGAAGGTTGGTTAACAGACAATCAGTAAGTAACCTCACAAATAACTGCAATTGTATCTGACATAAAATTAAGTGAAGTTTAAAGTGAAGACATTGCTATTACTGAGGACTAAAATTAATATTTTAGTTATAATTTAATAATCATAACCCAAATCTTCTCATTACTATAAAAACTACATACTTCCATCGTTTCATGTAGGCCATTGGTTGAATATCGCAGTTTGCAGCTAATAAAGCTGCTTCAAATTTTTTGTATTCATCATCAGGTAATTGTGATGTGCAGAGGTAGTATATAATGAACAGTCTCATCTTGTCCTCCTCAGTACCAGCACTCGTGTCTGTTATCAAGTCCAAAACAGCTTTGCTCTCCACATGACTACTTTTGCTCATTATTTTCTCTTCCAATTCAAAATATGAATCCAATCTTCTAGATTTTATAGCATTAAGAATTGCTGTAATTATAAATAATAATGATAAAATTCTAATCATGGTTGGAATTATTCAAAGTGGAACATTTATTGTTTTAAGTAAGAAGCGTATCAAAAATAAATTTTACTGTTTAAGTAAGTACCTATGTAAAGTTTATGATATTTAATGTGTTGTTGAGTAATACTGTATTCTTTTAGAGACATATTGGATATCACGAATCTCTACTTGTAACTGAAGAGACTTTAGAGTGTAATCTACCATGGTGTGTGACCAATGTGAATCGATGGAGGCATTCAAAAATCGGAATTTGTTACGCCCTCGTGGAGCCCTGCGATATGGCTTAACGACTGCTATCAAACGATGTCGATCGGGATTGATAGCTTAAGGAGCCTTGCAAAGGAAGGAGGCGCCTTGCAAATTTTGCCACTAGCTGTCAACCATTTACCGACTTAACTGACTCGATCACTTATGACCGTACAAGCTGTCGGGTTGTGAGCAATTTATTCTCCACAATAGAATTTTTTTCTCTGTAACTGGAAAATAGGCAGTTGCGCCACCAAATAGTAAAAGATTGATGAATTTGGGAAGCGCAAGATATTAATACCAGATAACATGCTTCCTCACTGGTAATCCAAGTTCCTGAATGAAATTTGCGAAAATTTCTCACGGTTCTTTTTTGTGAAGAAGGTCGAAAGCTCGCGAGGCAGGTAAAAAGCTTTTATCATTTATCACAATTCATAACTTTTCCATTGTTGGCCTTAGTTCTCCTCTGACAACAAAATGCTTAAGACCATAGTCCATCATTCTGGTCAAGTGAAGATTCGACATACCTACAAGAATATTACGTAGAACTCCCGTGTATAGAGGTTTCCTATGTTACATCATCGAAGCAAGTGGCCATTGTGAGGTGCGTGCAGGATTCCATCTCGATTCTTCCGTGCGAGAGACTGATGTTGAAACTATTAGGCTACCACTGCTTGTGTTACCATCATGTTATCATTATATTTATAAAAAAATATATATCATCCATTAATTATTAATATTTTTATCGGTCCTAAGTAATTATGTAAAAAAGATGTGTTGATGTACTAACCTGTAGCTATAGTAGTGTGCATGTCAATAAGTCGCTTTTTCTCCATGAGCTGTGGTAGTGAGTTGACCGCACTTGTTAGTCTCTGTGTATTGTCATTCACCATACTTAGAGCTACATCACTGTCAGCATCCAGTCCCATAGAACTTTTTAGTTTTTTTACCTCTGCTTCTGAACTTCTACAAAAATAGAATGGTTGTGATAGCAATTATCATATTTTAATGATTTTTTTTTAAACTTTGGAATAATTTTTTTTGTGTAATATAAACATTATTTAAAAAATCATTACAATACAATACTTCCGTCCTAAGATTTCCTGTATAGGGGTGGCCTGCATATACATAAATAATATATAAGAACCAATCAATACCATAGAACAAATATTTATCTGTGCCCCAATTAGCGATTAAATCATATTCGGCAGGCTACAAAGTTTATATTTGTATATAATACCTGTATATACCTAGATCAGTTCTGACAAACAAGATTCTAAATATCTAAAGATCAGCCAAATTTTCATTGAAAGTTTTATAAAGTTTAAACATTTCCAATTTACCTGTATTTATCTAAGTCTTCTTGTATAGCTTCTGCTACTGTAGGGAAGGGGCTACTTTTATGTTCATTCCATAAGGGATCCTTTGAGTCAAGATCACATATTCGAGTTTTCACTTTCTGACCTTGCACTGGTGCCCCAGTGCTCTCAGGCACTAACGCCCTGAATGCAAAAAAAAGTACATGATTTCAGTATATTTGCTATTCAATTTAAACATTCAGAGGACAAGGAATCCCAGTCATATAAACCAGTTATTGTTGTGGAAATCAAGTAGTGGAGAATAATAACCAGCACTGTTAAACTATTTTGCCTCACACCAAAAGAAATTTCAAAATAGCAGCCTATCTTTTGTTCTATCTACATAGGTCTATATGTATAACATGTATATTTTACAGTTTAAATAGTCTCAATAAAGATCTTAATAGAATATAATTTAATTATCTTCTAAATCTTTTCAAAATTAGAGATTGTGACAGTATTGCAATGTAGATTACTTATAACACACTTAGAAAACTGATAATTAGTTTAATTGTATAGGCTTAAATTGCACCCTTTTATGGTTTAGCATTGAGTTATTATTTTATCTTAAAGAACACTATTATAAAACAGTAACAAAATGGTAGAACTAATGAGGATATGATATATTATTACAGAACCTGTTCAATGATAAATCCAGTACATCATGTGCCAAAGCTTGGTAAGTCCATGTGTGGTGTAATGGTGTTGCCATATCCATATTTCTATCTAACAATATTAGCATAGGCCTCGTAAAACTAAAAGTACCCCCTTGACCCGTATTGCCATGGAAAAGATTATTCCTTGCATCCCAAAGGTTTTCACGGAGTTTCTTGTCCAATTTTGTTGCTACCATTTCTGCTGCATTGCCCTTGCTGCTTCTTATTATTGGAACATTACCTGAAATTTTATAGCCCATAAATTATACTTAACCAAGTGATTGATGTACATTTTAAATTTACCATAGACTCACCAAGGGTAACAAATACAGAAAATAGGCTTTCAACAATATCATCCATGATGGCTTCCATTTCTGTATCCTTAGTGTCTCCTTTGTTGATTGCTGAAAAACATAATTGAGTATAATTATTATTCATTGATTAATTATTAATGTAATTATTACAAATCTAGTGTGTAACTGTAAAAAGCAATATGATTGTCAATATTAATCCAGTGTTTATATATTAAATATCAAGTTAACATTAATAAATAAAGCATTTTATTTCCACTACACTCTTAAGAAATATTAATTCATGTATGAAATAAATGAGTACTAGAAATTCTAAGGATTTAAGAGTGAGGACTTCACTCACCATAATAAGATAAAGAATCTGATTGCTGATGTTTCATAATAAATAAGTCATCTTCGAGACAGATGAAATTTAAGTACTGATCAAATATTTTGTTTATATTTGCCACTGAGTTGGACTGCAAGGCAGATGCAGCCAAATCTTCTAACTTTTGTCTTGTTATAGGGTTTATAAAGTTTAAATGATATTGGTCATAGATCCCATTTTCTAAGTCTTGGGCAATACGACCCAGATTTTCTTCAGTTGGGGCACAAAAGTATACAGCAGGTACCTCAGGTATTTGATCTCTGTCAGAATGTAACTGACTGCAAAAAAAGGTTTTTTAATTAATATTTTTAAGGTGTTCCATAAAGTGGCAGATTAAGATATTAGGCACAATTTGTAAAAATACACTAACTTACACATGCAAAGTAACACCAAGATCTCTCAGTTCCTTCACAGATATTAATGGTGAAATTATGTCCTGTCCAGCTCTGTCATAAATTAGCACTTTCCATGATGGCTCGGTAGCCAATTCTTTTGTCAGAGGATTATTTAAATTAAGCATTTGCTTAAGAGCATCTGTAATGAATAACGAAGGAAAATATTTTTGAAATATCATTTAATCTGAAAATACATTCAGAATAAGATATGCTTACTCAGTTGTCGTTCCCGTAAAGTCGTCATTTTGGAATATGAAAAACTGTGCCATCAATATTCTTCTGTTTGTAAAAATAGTTTTATTTACTTATATTCTGAAATTTGTGAAACGTCAAACATAGTGTCATTTCATGTTCGACACGTCAGTAAAACAATGTTGCTAGTTCTATTTAACTTTGGCTTTTTAAATAAAAGTGTTTGTTAAAATATCCGTATTGGTTAGTTATCGAAAATATACAATAGATACTATTGTATGGAAATACTAGGTACTTGATGTATATTTCTATATGATCATCGATTGAAAAACTAAATCATTTTAATATTAATGTTGTGATGTATGGTGTAAAATTATTTGCTGTTGCCAAAGTAAAAAATTAAACCTTAAAATAACTCGTTAGTCAACCACACTACAGAGAACAATACGAGTGGTATGAGAGAATTTTTATCATAGAGGTATTATAGGTAAAGCAGGAAAGCCAGGCTTCCAACTGTCCTTCGGTTAAAAACAAAAGAAGATTGCCGAACCTTTTCTATCTCTTTTTTCTCGCGCATGTGCAATTAGCGAAAAAAGTGAGCATAATAGAACGATTCGACGGTTTTATCGACGGTGTTTATAAAATTACAAAACGTATGTAATTTGTAAATTGTTTTGATTTTATTATTTGAAAAACAAGTTGTTCTTTAATGTGTAGAGAGAGACAGATAGAGTACCGTAATCTTATTTCTTTTCCTAACCGTCGGACGTTTCTGCTTACAGGCAGCCGTATGCTCTCTCCCACTCTATTTACCTTGTATAATACCTCTATGATTTTTATATTTTTTAGCCAGCGTGAGTCCATTGGGTAATATTATATGTCGGAGATGGTCATTAGTATAGACGTGAAACGAAACTCAGCACGATATCCGAGTGATGGCAGCACCGCCGCGATGACGTTGATACTCAGCTAACATCGTGCTACAACAGAGCCTAGGTAGTGGAGTGACGACGGATGGAGCCACAGTTTACACTCTGCGGTCAAAGACATCGGTTTCTCCGCACTGGAAACTGTTACTTGTTTCGTTTGCCCGGTATGAAGTGTTTGTTAACAATTCATTAAAAGTGTTAAACGATTATACGTCCACGCTATCTTCGACAATGTTGCTAAAACTACTGGCGTTGCCGACATATATAATGCAAAAGAAGGCTTCAATTTTATGCTGGGTTGTGGTTGAAGAGTGTTTTGGTGGGTGGGATTTTGACATAACATAATGTGAAGTTTACTCCGGAGAGTTTAAAATAAATGATTAATTTTAAAGGTTTCCACCATACAATATAAAAACCTAATGGAGACAATTCATGAAAATTTTTGGACAAACCTCAAAGAATGACCATGCCAAAGACTTCTTATATTACTGCGTATCATGTTAGAATACGTAAACATGATATTTCGAAAACTGCTTTGGATCCGTGAACCTTTGTGTTATCGCGCGCGCGGTACTTCAAATTGTACAGTTATGTCGCTGACAGTGATGCCAATAATAAATTCTTGATTTCCCGCGTCACGACACTGCAATTCCCCGAAATTCCTTTGATTCATTCTCCACAAATTCTCCGATTTGTGGAATAAAAACACTGTTTTATACACAATTTGTTTAAATGTAATTATTTAATAAAAAGTAACTGAATCAAAATTGTTCTTTGTTTACATACATAGAAATTGAGTTAATTTTTTTATATTACTTGTCGTTATTACCACTTATCTATAATTTTATTCAAAATTTGAACCGTATGCACCATAAAAAAAATCAACAACCATAAAAATAAATTAATGACGGTGTAGAAAATACAAAATTGTGTTCAAATGACAGTTGAGCAGTATTTGAATGGTGTTGCCATTCAACATGATATTACTAGTGACGAGCTGTATCTGCTTATTCCGAACATAGTTATTTAGTTATTACCCGTTATTAAATAGTTTTAGCCTACTGAAAAAATTGGTCTGGATTCCTCGAAATTCCCCGATTTATGTCATTCTCCGTGCTTTCCCCGTGGTAACACACTCATCCTCGCAAATCGGGAATTTTCAGCATTGGTCGCTTACATCTCATTGTCTATGTTTTTAGAAGTTATTGCCATATTTCTTGAAACTCAGTGAGATAGCCAATAAGGAGAAACAAAAACAATAAAATTTTAATGTTTATTTAGTTTTGTACAGCCACTTACTTTAAAGGGAAATAAAATTTTCTAAAATAAAAGTATGTACGTAATCATTATAATAATTCTACTTTTTCACTTGCAAAATTTTTCTAAAAATTCGTCGATGAATAGGTTTCGCGCGTGATTTGAACTCATTTTCAAAACCTTTTTGAGAATGTATTATAACGAATTCCTCATATTTTTATACTATCATATAGATACATTATTCAAGAATAGTATTGTCATTGTGTATATACGAGCAATATATATTATATAAAAATAATATTCGTAATTTTTCAGTGAAGTAATTCATTTCTTATGTTCTTCAGTTATGTTGCCAATAGGAAATATAGCCTATACATAATAAAATAAAGACCAAACCAGAAGCGCGAAAAATAGATATGGATCCTCGCACGCTCGCGGTATTCGACAACAACTCTGGCTACAAAATAGACTTTTTAATGTAAAAACGCTAAAATATAAATAAAAAAATAAGACCAATGTGAAATCAATGTCGTATTGATTTCCTTCCCGAGCTTTGTTTAAATGTTGTTGTTATCTGGTTAAAGTCGTATGTTGTATAGTTAAAACATGCACCAATTACGATAAAAATGTGATAAAAAGTAAGGATGGCAAATCTTTTTTTAGTAAATAACTAATATTATGTATTACTAAACTTCTTCAATGTGTACTTTTAGTATTTTAAATAAATATTATAATGTACGGTTGCCATTACATACTTCGCATTAACATAGGAGCGCAACAGTAACATTGCATTGCCTACAACGAGTTTTGAAAAGTTTAAACAGTATTATGGAGGGCGTATACGGGTGATATAGACGGCAATATATAAATTTTATTTTTATTTAATTATTTAAATGAATAGAAATAAAGAATATTTGTATTTAAAATCTACATTTCTCGCGTTATTTGTTTCAGGGTATTTAAAAATTTCACACTCAAGATTGGTTTAATTGGGGATGGTTTTATAATATCCTTAATTGAAAAAGTTAGGGGATAAAATAACGCGTCACTGGAATCGTTTATTTATTAATGTGCTTATTAATAAAAATTGTTATTATGATTTTTTTTCATTTTCAGACAACAAAGTAACTTAGTTATTCTTTACAGAATAGACATACATACCTTAAACATCTTTCTAAATGCTTTTGTTTACCATAGAACGATTAAACTAAAATAATGTTAATTAAGATAATAGGTTACAAAAATAGTTAGGTTGAAACAAAGTTGGTCATTCTTATAATCTTTAAATTAGAAAGATATGCGTTTTTACAAAGTTACATCGAATAACTTACTGAAAAAAGTACAACGTACTTTATTTATGGTCCGTGGTAGTTTATGAGTATTACAGATGGCGGTAGTATTCACTTAAAACTATGGTCTATGCTAATTTTGTTTCAAATTTTACGGAAAAAGATCGTATCCCTTAAATCAGTTTAGTGGTTTCAGGGTGTTACATGCATAGACAGACAGCCAGAAAGACACTGACAACTATTCCAATAAAATATGTGTAGGATATATTCAATACCAACACCTATATACCTACGATATTTTTATTAAAATATATATTGTTTTTAAAATATAATTTCTTGTATATAATATTCGGTCATTTTACAGTTTTATTATTAGAGTAGATTATATGGCGTTCATATCTACAACACTGTTAATTCCTTTGCAGGATCATCGTTTCTTACACGTATCTTTGTAATCCTGTCTGTTGTTGTTCCAAAACAATGTCAGTTATAATGTCAGTACGGTTCCCTAGTTATCTATAAAAAATAATGTTCTCCATAAATTCTCGCAAAGATGAGTTTGTTACTAAAAGATTTCATCATCATCATCATCATTACAACCCATATTGTCCCACTGCTGAACTTGGATCTCCTCTCACAATGAGAGCATTTATGGACATAGTCCGCCTTGTTGGCCAAGTAAGGATTGGCAGACTTCACATACCATTGAGAACATTATTGAGAACTCTCAGGTATGCAGGTTTTATCACGATATGATCCTTCACTGAAGTAAGTGATAATTAAATTGTAATACGCACATGAAAAAAAAATTGTGGAGCGTGTAAAACTCAAACTAGTCTCCCGAATGGCAGACCAATGTTCAAACATATCATTGCTATTTACAAAAAAAATATAGAGGGTGAAAAGAAAAAGTCTTTTGAACGTGTTGATTCAAATTACATGATAAAATTAATCAAGTTTGGAAGAAAAAGTAATTTAAAACCTGTGAACCTATTCATGAAAGGTTTCATTGCTGTAAGGTTTCTTTTAATAAAATAATGAAATTTTCTTGAAATACAAATATTATGAAGCAAAGTTCCAGATTTCGTCGAAAAATGTGAATAATAATGATTGTTCTTTTTTAAATAGTGTCCAGGTTATGATATTAGTAGGGCCATAAAAAATCATGAGAATCTTTCTTTAGAAAATGTTATAGTCAAGAAAAATCGTTTGGTAAAAGATAGCTTTGTGTAAGAATTTCACTCGTTAATCGAAAGTGGAACGTCATACTGAAATGACGTATCAATCAAGTAACCTACCCTCCCTTCGCTTCGGGAATTTTGATTTTTACATTCACAAATAGTAATTGAACCCTCAGATTTATTAAGCGTTTTATACATTTATCCTAATGCTAAATGTTGTTGTGAGTCTATCAATTGGTAAAAAATGTATGAAACTACTATATAAATCTGTAATGCATCTCTATCTGTACATTCAATTTTTTTGTAAATTTCAAGATAAATATTCGTTTTATTATTAAAATTGGTATGTAATGCGAATTGATTTTGGGTAATATAAAATGTCAACCTAATGATGTCTAATTAAGCCAAAGAACATAAATTTTTGAATAATCATGCATATGTATGTAATAAATTGTTCAATTCGATCGAAATCGGAAGGGGCCGCTAGTAAAATATATATCAGTGTAGATATTTACCCACTCAAAATATTATTGAGGTTGTTATTTTCCAACGTACTGATAGAAACGAAAAGCGATCTCGCAATATGATCTTTAGTCTTTCAACTTTGACAAAGTTTTCATTAGTTCCATAATATCGCTTTAAACTTTATCCAGTCCCAGACGTGGTAGATATCGTGGAATCGTATTCCAGACGTTACAATTGCAACTTTCTAATGTCAAACAGTATATCCTTATGTAATTCAAGGGTTAGAAAGAAAATAATTATTTTACATTTACTAAAACAAATAAAACACAACGTTGTAGGATTAACTCACCAAATTAGTATTTTAAAATAAGTTGTGGCCATATTACCATCTTGATAGTACCAAGAGCGTTTTAATGACCCCTGACCATAGACAGCATGAAATATTAAAGTTCAATTGAAACGTCCATTTAATTTGACTTGTAAGTGGCCTTTCTAGCTATTGGGTGATGAATCAGAAAGTTAGATTCCCCTGTCTAAGCAGATAACATTGGAAATTAAGTATTCGTTCGCTTATGAGGAGAAAGCCGGCTGCAAAATGCAGACAGGTCGGTAGACGTTGGTTTTGGTGGTGGGTCTCAGAGCTCGACACCTCTGTCTTGGCAGTGCGTGCGTGATGGTGAAAGGAGCAATATCGCCATTCGGTAGAGTGAACGGTGCAAGGCTCGCCATGACCGCATATACGCAAATAATTATTTTTTGTGCCATATTAGTGAACGGTTAGTTGAAATTTTTGTGCGTCTCAATTTCATTGTACTCGCATATTATTGAAAATTTATTTTTTAAAGTTAAGTAACAAAACTCAAACGCACTACGTTGCGAGTAATTCGTCATATTATGCAAGTGTTCCGATGTAGGTAACATTTTTGTAGTTGGTTTTTATCGCTTTGGTAGTAATCACCACGTAACCATTGTAAACAATTTAGTGTAAGTTTTCAAAAGCTTTCACCGTCTATTACAAAAATATCTAAATATCAGGACAATTATCACATTGTGAATATAAAAACTTCGCATAAATATCCGATGACTATAATTCTGTGATGTCATAATGAATTCATTTCCGGTATCAAGACTCTGATTTCGTTGTATAAGTTTAATAATTGTTTTAGAAAGTTGATGAAAATGTATTGTAACCATGTGTGGATCTACTTTATTAAGATTCATAAAGCACGTCCTTTCTTTCACTTGACATTGAGACGTGATCGATTCGAACATGTTTAAGAAGGATGTGACGTTTAATTGAATGAAGTACCTGAAATCCTTACTTACTACGTTTAGCTTCAGAGTAGGTACTTTTCCATGTCAAAAAATGGTAGCTAATAAAATGCAGGTCCAACGTTTCGTGGAAATTAAAAATTACCAAACAAGACGCTACATATTGTACCCTTTAAACTAGGGATGTTTTGGATATGAAATTTCGGATCTGGATACGGATACGGATGTATGAATAATATGGTCTTGGTTACGGTTACGGATATGAAATTATTTTGGATTATCCGATTGATTCAGATAATTTCGATTACGAATATTAGATGATTCAGGAATCGGAAAACAATAGGTATATAATGTATTTACAAGGTCACACTTTGACTTTATTTTTAGATATTACGAGTATCTGGTATAAAAAAAACTGTCTAAAAATGAGAGCGACGCGGCTAGTGTATAGCTCGGCAGGCTAAAACCTGGCAAAACGTAATTCATTTACTCTGCCCCTATTCGAAATTATTGGAATTTTTTTTATCGCAATCGTTTACGGTTTCGGATATATTTTTATTTCAGATATCCTATAGTTTCGGTTACGGAGTTTTATGGCATCCGACCATAAACGCAAAACATTAATAATAAGTCAGACTCGGTAGTTTCAAAAGTACCACCTTGTAAACCTGTATCTGGGTCGAATACTTATTTTAGACCTTGTGTAAATTTATGACGAATGTGTTTGCTAATCGTTTTGGGAATGAAATATGCGGCGAGCTGCGACGCAGCAGCCACAATTTCCGTCTATTTAACTTTAACGAGACAGGTTATAAAATACTTAAAGTGACTTAAACCAGTAAAATTTTATATGTAGTTGAAACGAATAACCAAGTTTTTTTAGCCTCATTGTGGATTAAGCTTTTTTGGCCCTAACAATCGAACACTTCGTGCTGTGAATGAACAAACATCGACAAATACGTTAAACACTGACAAAAGATATACAATTGCTTATTTTTCTATTACTACGTAAAACAAAGGAATGGTAGTTTCTAACAATATTGAGAAATAAAAATGTTTGCCGCCAATAACTTTTATATAATTGATAGTAAGAAGGTACGAATATAACATTTATTCGACTTACCCTTTGAATGTCAGCCGCACAGTAAATAAAATTTTCCGTATCAATTAATATTTTCACGAGGTTTCGTTTGTTTTAAATTACAATACCTTGACAAAGTTACTTTACATACAATAACTTGATGTTGTTAGAGGTAAATAGATTAACAATAGTAAATTATAAAACAAAGGAGGCTAAAGGAAATTTCCGTCAAAGGAATAAGATAAGTCCCGAGAGTAGAAAAGGATTCTATTTTGGAATTTTTAACGAAGTGAAAAGACAGCCAAAATTATCGTTTTTCACGACTTATGAAAGAAATTTCTTATCCGTGACTCTGTACTTTATGCTTACGATTGATCGGTAGTAATATAATGATGGTACGGTAAATTAAAAAGGTGGAGATTTGTGAGCTTGAGTCAAAATATATTTTGCCATTTGGCGCGATAGAAGGCGTATTTTACGCTAATCGTTGAGTAATGAAAAATCTAATTTTTCGAGTGACAATAGTAAAAAAGTCTAGGTATACTTCTGATTGATTATCTCTACTTCAAAATTAGGAGACAACTTAGTAATCTACCTAAAATACAGTGTTATTTGGTATGGACTACTAAAATCTAATCAATAGCATTATTTCAATTTTTCTCAGTAGTAGTTTCCTATTTAAATTGATCATTTTAATGATCCAAATATTTTCCTTGTTTGTTATCTAAAGAGCAGCGTCGTTAAATTTTATGTTTTGGAGGACATCGAAGTGTATTTGTGTAGGAACGTGGTAGGAATGTTAAGTGTTTTGGAACGAATACGGCTCATGGCTACTTCTATTGAGTTTTTTACTATTCCAGTGATAAAAACTAGTCGTTTAAGGTACAGATAAAATGTAGATTTATTTATTGAAATTCCTTATTGATTGCACACTATAACAGAAACATGTATAAGCTACGCTATTCATTAGCGAGCACGATACAATGGGTAGCATTATCGCTTACAAACGATTTTGGCCAGACAACCCAATGGAATTTATGGAAATTTGTCCACATAAAAAATAACCAAAAGGTTTACAATAAGCATACAAATGAATTAAAACAGAAAACATACAAATGATACGAACCGGAGATGAAACAGGACTGCAAGGGGGAAAGTAAAAGAAAGTTACAGAGTGAGGGAATGCATAATTGTTTTTAAGGAACAGTTCTGTTAATAATAGTTAACTACAACAATCATAATAGTGAATACATGTTGTAACGTATATTAGATTAATCAATATATCTTTAACTAATTAGGAGGTATATTTTGGGTATACAATAAACAGAGGTGATTGTAAATAATAAAGAACAGGATTTATGAATATTACAGACTAACAATCCCGTGTATGACTTGAATGTCAGTTTATTTTCCAATTAGAACATCTACTTCGCTGGTCCTGTGTTACTTTGTAATGATTATCTACTTAATCTGGCATACAATAACATCTTACGTAATCGAATCCTACATAACATGTGTCATCATGAATTCTACTTACAAAAATTCTATACTTACTAAAGTAAATGTATATCTTACAGAGCATTTTTCTCTCGTAGGGTTAAAACTTCCGAAAGGAGATCTGGTACCTTCTGTTCTGAGTATTTCTAATGTAATGCTATGAATATATCCATAGGATTATTATGTTTAATACAACTCAAAAAATATTTTTCTTTCAGTAAAGTGTCAAAAGGACAAAAATGCTCCTGAGGACTTTGTTTGTCCAGAAGGAACGCAGGGAAATGGGAATTTTGCAGATCCAGCGACATGTAGGAGGTTTTATCAGGTAAGTTGGTTGTGAAACATTATTTTACTTAGATTCCAACTTATTAAGCCTAGGTTTACGCCAGTCTAAATGAATAAGCTTAGCCTAAAAATATTAGCTTGTGACAGGGTATTATTAAGTTGCCTTTAAAATAAAAAATAACGGCTCTTTCTAATAGATCCGGAAATTAATTCAAATTTACAAGTTTATTATGTCTTTTATTGATTATTAGCAGCCCGTCGCGACCACGTTCGAGTTTAACAATTACATAAATATATTTTTGTAGAAGATGGTAATTTATTAGAACAAACTGATTCAGATGACGATTATCATAAAGACATGTAATGTAATATTCATTTGAAATAATATACTCAAATATCTTTCAAATACTAACTTATTTTTTAAAATAGGTGCCACAGTTCCAAAGATTATCCTTCGCAAACACACAAACTCATAAAATTCGTTCTCTCTCTTTATAATTTTAGAATGGTCTCTTACAATGCCCCGCGTCGCTTCAGAAAACCTAGGCCTTACGTTTAGAAATATCACCTGCATTGTTACTAGGAATTCTAAATGTATGAATTAGAAACATATTGATTGATTATAATAGCTGTAGCCTAAATTTTATTTTTTGCTCTCTTAATAGATATATTAATAATGCCAAGTATCCTGCAAATCTGTTCAGTGGTTTTAGTGTGATACGTGGTCAAACAGAGACGGACATAAATTTCAAAAAATATCTTTGGACCTTTTATGTCGATATCGATATATCGATAACAGAGTCTACTACATTAAAATTTCCAAGTAATAATCCCAAGGACAAATTTGGTTCCGTTCCACTTTTATTATTAATAGAGATTAATTTCAGAAAGGCATTTCAAGAATAAAAATCATTAAATATTTATCTGTTACCGCCGCATTGAACGATTATTATGAATCATTGTCTATTTCTATTTACCTTTGCTTCAATATTTACGTGGGTCCTGTGTTTTATCAAAAACCGAGAATAGCTAGCAACCAGATTCTAAGACAATCTGCTTCCCAAGGACGTCTTAACACAAATCGCCATCGATGCGTTTCGACAAAGGAAGGTGGGGAATACGCTTTTTTAACTGGTTTTTCGACACTACAATACACGGTAAAAACATTTTAATAATTAGTTTTAATAATTTTTAATTTAAACATTTTATTATGAGCATTAAGCGTAAGAGACTAGACAAAGCGCAGTATCTAGTATTAGTTGTAAGTTGGCAAAAGACGAAGAAATAAATAAATATGATGAGGGATGATGTTCAGGAATTAATTATATAACCGTAACAAAACGCATTTGATTATTGGTATTATTTTAATATGTTCAATTACTATCATAAGTCAGACAGTGCTATTCAGTCTATTATCAGACAGGACCTTGACAGAGTTTATGTTCCAAGACTTATTCGAAGTTTCTCTTTAAGTAAGTAGTATTTTCAGAGCTCAATTTATTATGGTTTTTTTTTATATCATTGTCCACACTATCACTTTTTCTATTGATCACAAATAGGCAATTATTGAATAAATCATTTACAACATACATTTTTGTACGTATCTGGTCAGACTGGTTTTCAATAGGCCAGCGAAACTGGATTGCCGTTGTCAATGGTTTTATTTTCAGTGCGGTTTTAACGCAGCGAGTAACTTATTAAATAACACCAGCACAATAACTCTAAACACAAAGCAGGAAATGCATATTATTCGCTTTTTGACGTTGTTTTTCTATATAAACCTAAATAGATTATTAATGAAAGGTATATTATAGTAATCGTGATTATTTCACTGGTTCGATTTTAAAATCTAGACATTAATATTAGGAAATATTTTTTATAGGATATAAAATTACATAAGGTTAATTTGGACCCATATACAAAACATTTCAATTTAATATTAAGTTTACCCATTCAATTGTACTCGTATTGCAGTTATATAAGATCATTTATATACGAGAACTGTACGAGACTACGAGGGAAGTTCTCTGTTATGCTGATATCATGGCCGTTATGGGTCTTATTGTTCCTGTATAAATACATATAACGTTACACATTTTGCACGCTCTGATTACAATGTCGTATATGGACAATAACATTATCTCAAAAGCTCGGTTAACAAAATGTAATCTTCAATCTAATATCTTAATTAAAATAAAAAAAAGGTAAACAGGTAATACTTACACGCTATATCGCAGAGAAATTTAAAAATGAACCTCAAGAATTTGATTTTGATCACATATACTCGGAGCTTGTTATCTTAAGGAACAAGATGCGAAGTGTCATTGATATGATTTAGTAATGCAAAGGTCGCCCAGTTGCAAAGGCCAATGGAACAATTTCATGAACGCTTTCGTACTCCGATGGACTAAAACCGTCGGACCTGGTGCTCGGTGTTAGGTAGCAGTCGTTCTTATATCGAAGTCATCGCTGGATTAGGAACTTCGAACGTTCGTGTTCGTTATTACCTTTTTCATCAATCTACACGACAGGAGCATAATTATTGTGTACGGTATACAGATATTTTTAGTTACGAAAAAAGAACTATGATATCCTTCAGTGAAAAGCTAATAGGTAGACGCTATTATTACTGTTATTTAGTAGGTGTAAATTAATAATAAACTTAGTGCGTCCATTTTGAGAATATGCTATTGTTATAAAATATTTATGCGTCACTAAGATGAATGATAGTAGTGTGGTGTATTTACAAAAATAAGATTGCTTATTAACATTAATGTAGAAATGTAAGGTCGCTACAAAAGTATTTTCCAATAATATAATAAATATGTATGTATGCAACGAGATGATTACGTAATGGACTTCCGACTATATGGTGTATATGATTACAGAAATTAATAATACTAGTAATAGTATTTAAACTATTTACCATAATGCTAATTGTACCAAGAGTTCATTTGAAACGGGCTTGTTAAGTAGGTAATCTTGATGCTGATGAGTTAATTAAAGATACATGAATTTTGTAGATTATTATAACGAATACATGAAATTCTAATTTCAAAAAGTAACTTAACATTCTTCCAATTGTAAATTTTCATTCACGTTATCTTCATTATAATGCTTGTCATACGCGTAACTGCAATATGTATGCTAAATACACGTATTGATTATGCATATTGAATACATGCACTCGGCCTAGATTATTCCTGCTTCACGGCCAGGGTCTTTTTCGACCCCTACCTTGAAAATGCAAAGATGTTGGTATTAGGTAAACAGTTGCGATCTGGCCTTCCTGTCTCGACCTTCCTTTATTAACAGACATACGGAAATGTTAGGGTTCACGTATTACAATGTCATAATGTATAAATATGTACAATTATGTTGGTATACTATATATTTAGGTACTTATAAGAGACAGATTTGTATTATATAGAATTCATTTGCAAATGTTTACTTATTTCGTGATCCAATGATCATGTTTAAATATTTTGGGTGGAATGAAGTGCACGTTGCTTTTTTTTTGAGAGAAAGGTATAACATCTACTTCAAACCTTTGCTCATTTCTTGTGGAACACAATAGTTTTGATATATTACCGTCTAATTTGTCACATGTTCTTCAACTATACTTAAATATCATCAGTACATACTTTCTCACTTTATAAATAATAAAAGTATTTGAAATTTGGTGATGATGCCATCTTTCGGTACCATCGACAATTTGACAGCGCTATCGCCCGGGAAACTCTTCTAGGCTTTTTGTATAGCAGATAGTGAAGAGTTAGAGAGAACTTGTACAAAAATCTGACTTTCTCGTTAAGTTTTACAAATCTATATTATCGTGGTGATTAATTGTCTTGGCTTTACTTCCAGAGTATTATACGCGATGAGTCGCGTGATCCACGTACATTTAGTCGTCTCATTAATGAATTTCTCTTCACTTTTAGTGCGTCGACGGCTATCCATACTTAAACAGGTGTCCCTCTGGATTATACTTCGATGATATCAGCAAGTATTGTACATTCAAAGCAGAAGCTCGATGTGGACCTATTGCTACAAGTACGTTATTTGTAGTTACATAGTACCCAGGCACTGTGTACTGCCTTACTTTTATAAATGAGATAATATTTATGTCTATGGTGTGACAATTCATTATCTGACTATATAATTTGGTTGTGTCTAAATCAAAATATTTATGCTTTTTCTTTGCTCAATATATATGCTGAAATATTACATTTTATTCCAGCGCCTGCTCCGATTACAGAAGCTCCGCTTGATCTAGCGACCAAGTGCGATCCCGCAGAATGCCAGTTACCGTACTGCTTCTGTTCTAAAGATGGCACTCTTATTCCAGGAGGTCTCGATCCGGAAGATGTAAGTCCTAAGTCATGCTTAATTTCACAAATTATCGATACACAAATTACTTTAAGCTAGACTCCTTGAATGTGCAATCATCATTCAGTTTATACCAGGACAATTTAAATACATAAGCTTCATGAAATTGCACTGTCTCAGTTATATATACTATACTCAATTTATTTAATGATCTCTTCAAAGTGTTCGTACAACTGGTTCACAAAGATATTACAACAACGGTTTACACAGAATATCCTTGCAACGACACCTGTTTCAGACGCCGCAAATGATCATGTTAACGTTTGACGGTGCTGTCAATTTGAATAACTTCGACCTTTATAAGAAGGTGTTCAATGGAAAACTACGCAATCCCAATGGCTGCCCTATTCGTGGAACATTTTTTTTATCGCATGAATACAGGTGGGTCTGGAAATTTATATAGAAAACAGTTGATATAATTATAAATATAACGTAAAAGCAGTGATAGCGTAGTGGTTTGAATGTAGAGCTTAAGCACGTGAGACGCGAGTTCGAATTCTACACGCAATTTTTCTAATTATATGTGTATTACAAATTAATTATCGCTTGCTTGTTGGTTCGGCGAAGGAATTCATCGCCAAGAAACCTGCATATCCGAGAGTTCTTCATAATATTCGCAAAGGTGTGTGAATTATGGCCTTAACCCCTTTCATTGTGAGAAGAGGCCCGAACCCAGGAGTAGGGCGATTTATATATAATTAATTAATGTTTTGGGGTGCAAAAGTCTCGGTCAATGCTTGAGTCCAAGCCAATCTCATCTGCTCGTGGTGTACTTTGCTGAATAACGGACGAGGCTATGCCAAATCGTTTTTCCTGTTGGAGGTTTTTGGGCTGGGTACCACCCAGCTTAATTCTGAGGGTACATTCGTATAGCGGTAGTTTATTTTGATCGACTATATATCTACCATCCTTCCTCTAAAATCGACCGTGAAATGTCTTATACGTGTCTCGGGAGCAGTTTCGGGTAGCCAATAATAATGCGCGTGACCCGCTTTCTTTTCGGTCAGCAACACCCCGGTGATGCCTTTGGTGTTACTGAAGTCTATGGGCGACAGTGACCACTTACCATCAGGTGGTTCGTCTGCTCGTTTGTTGATTAGTTAAATAGAAAAAAAATTTAATCATAAATAAAACTGTTAATTGAAATGAAATAATCTCAATAACAAGATATACTTAAATTAGTAAGTGATGCGTGGATGGTCGTATCAGAAACTATTTTATAGAGGTGTTAGATACGTCCATAGGTCTGGTGAACTAAATACCTGTTTGCTACTTCCTTGTCAGTAATTTAAAAAATTATACTAATGAGTGTTATTTCTAAACGATAAAAATGTTGTTGTTAACCTTGAAATTAAATAATGGTCCCGTCGTGATTGAAAATTGTTTTATCCACAGCTTATTAAAATATTTAACCTATTTAACATATCGCATCTTCGACGCAGCAAAGTCACATTAGCTCATTATTGAATTTTACACGAGAGAACTTTTAAGATTTCTCTTTCATTTATTGCCTTATTACTGGATAACTATTTGAAGTAATTTGAAATCTTTACAGAATTAGTATCTTATTGTTTTTGCTATAGTTTCACGTAAAATGTTTATTTTGAATAATTTAAAGAAAACAACAAAAAAGTATCCTGCATTGTGACTTTGTTGAACCGAATATGTATGGGAATGAAAGTAATTGCGGTCAAATTTATATTGAAACAATTCTAAAGGTAACAGTTGAAGCTTTGCCTTGTCAGTCAGTCTATTACTATTAAATTGATTTTATTAAATAGATCATCATGGTGTATTCGTATATAACTTATATTCATTGGTAGCATATATTTGTGGTTTCTATTGAATAACAGGTCATCTTAAATGAAGTATAAACAGTGACCTTTGGACGAGCCGAAGACTTTCCTAGATTTTCCAGAGTAATATTTTCATGTTTGTAATCACTAAATACTTGATAAGAATTCGCAATTCATTTGTTCAATGTCTTAACTTTTTGTCCAAACTGAATAAACAGTAATTCTTAAAATGGAACTCGGTAGAATATCTAGCTAATTGAAGTACATTTTTAAGACATAGGTACATATGTACATAGAGGTAATAATATATGCTTATTTTTATATTCTGAGAGCAATACTGGAAATCGTTAACTAAGTCTGCTAGAAATGTTATGTTTAAATTCGTCCTGGTTGTTAACGTTCATGTTCAAGGTCTCCGGGCTAACCTCCAACATGGTTGTTTTCTTACGTTGGGTGCGGATCGTGGTGCAGTATACTCCAGGTCATTTCAGTTCAGACGTATTTATTACCTGCGTTTTGTAGTGAGCTTTAAATGAAACTTAGCTAAGTTCAGTAATAAATGTTATTCCGATATTCTTTTGAAACGTTATAGTGACGGGAGAAGGTATATAAAACAAATAATGTACATATTAAGTATCTTCTGTTCTGTACGGCCACTGAGCTAAATTGCATTCTTGCAACGCAGTAATGGAAATCTGCCATTGAACGAGACAAAAGTAGCCGCCAAATCTTAGAGTATCTACACAATACCTTATATTATTAACTGAATAATTAAACTCAACAGAAAAATGATTTTTGCTGCAAATAAATTTATTTACGTTATAATGTTTATGCGTATTTATCAAAGTAGATGGAAGAAAGATTCCACTCCAATAATTTCAATTTTGATGAAAGGAAATTAACTTTTTACTATTTTCGTAGAACACAAATAAGTCGTAATATGTTAATTTTAACTTAATAAGGAGTTTAATAATACATGTTTTTCAGTTTTAGAAACAGCATTATTGCAAAAAATAAATATGTTTAAACTAGATAACAGTGGAAGGGACAATAAAAAACTCAATTAATAAATGTTTATAATTAATCAATTAATTATAATAATTAATATCTATTACCAATACCTATCTATGCTTTAGTTTTCAATTCGAGACCACGATTCAAAATGTTATAAACATAAGAGTGAAAAATTCAAAACAACACTTATTCAACGTTAATTTATTTGACCATATCCGTTTAAAGCGTAGAAAGACACTAGAAAGACAGGCGAGGGTCATATGACCCTTTTTGGAATTCAGGGTTAAATAATTCCAAAACTATTTGTTTTTTTGACATATCCTCTCGTGACTTTCATTAAAATGGTTCAAATTTACATTTAAAATGTGCACATTGTATTCATATCATTACTCATAAATAAATCATACATCTACCTACAAAGACGGCTCTGGTCATTTGACCCATGCGGTTTTGTTAGAGTAAACATATCCAATAACGGGTAGACCATACAATTTATATTAGCTATAGTTGTGAAATATAATAAACATGATTATACTTCATTTCCTCCCTCACTTTCGTTAAGTAAAGTGTTATTCAGATGTGTTACTATGGCTCGACTTACTGGTAGTCAAATATTATTTTGAAGACGTAGACCGCAATTTAGTAATCATATTCTACAGTGCAATGACAATTGATTATATAATCATGTGTTGTAACTCCAGAGGCAGAACTCTTGTTTATTGAATCTATGTATGTCCAAATTTAGAGAAAGCTAAATGAAGTTAAGTATGGTTCAGTTGCCTGCATGTTGTAGCTATGAGTAATATAGATTGCTCATTTAAGTAGCTCTTATTGGCAAATTTGTATAGATGTGTAGAGGAGGAGGAGTCAAGTATACACATATAAATTAATTATTTGCATTATTTAAAAGAAAAAGGAAATGTATTTTGATTTCATGTGGTAGAACTTTATATATTCCGTTTTATTCTAAAATAGAATAATTATGATGTTCTGTTTTAGCGGTCCTGATTAAATAATGACAATTTGAATTATTAAACCAATATTAATGGCACTTTAGTAATTGTATTCATTATTTATTACAAACGATTAACGGTAATGCTTCTGATATAACTGTGATGAAGGTATCGCGTAATGTGATCCACAAAGCTAGCTTTACGGGCACTATGTAGGTAATTAATTGGCCGTATCGTGTGTTGTAATGTGAATATGAAACTAATTAATTTATTAAAGAGTGACGTTATGGTTTGACTTGATGCGCTTGATAGATATTATAATGTATGTTAGAAAAAAATACTGCAAAGCATTACAAAGTGATGTAAAGGAAATTTTAATGAAAAACAGGAGCTTGAAATTACCACCTTGAGTTTTGTAAATTGATAGTGAGTTATTAGGTTGACTTTATTTATGCCCTTTCGAAATCCAATTGACAAATCTGTAATTCTTTTTGACTATTCTATAAGACGTATTAAAATCCCATCTGATGTATGTGAGATAATTAATAATATTAATAATAAATCGCAGGTATATTTTGCCACTTTGATACACGAAAATGACTAGTCAAAAGTATAAATTGTACATTCAACTAGCAATCATGCAAATGGTTTAATTTTCAGCAACTATGCAATGGTTCAAGCGCTTGCGCATGATGGACACGAGGTAAGAATATTAATTATTTACTTATCCCAAAGAAAATGTTTTTATTATTTGAGATCACTTGATCACTGTGTCTTCCACGTGACATACCCGATTTTTACAAAATTTACTGAATGCAAAAAGTTTAATTATGGTATTCCCATTTATACCATTTATCCCATTTATACAAAGGTTTATATTTAACAGGAAAATCTATAAGAAAATCTTGTCATTGTTACAAAACACAGAAAATGTTACCGGTTTTATTTACTGTACGGAATCCTATATCACACTATTCCGATTCGCACTTGATTTTTCTGTCGTCAGTCGGTTATTTCAGAACGAATTTGTTAAATGCTATTAAAGGAATTTCTGCTTTAAATGACGATGAATATTCTTAATGGAAATGTAAAATTAATTATGGTGCATGTTTATTTCGATACTTGTTATATTCTGGCTCCCTGTTAATTAATTAAGGACTCGTAACATACCGTAAACAGATTGAATTGAATTCTGCAAAATTAATGTACCTGTAATCAAATAATTTTATGAAAATTTTCTTGGTTGTATTACCAGCTTAAACGTTCACACTCACACGTGTTTCGGTTACTGTATTGTAGGTGACATGAATACTTACAAATAAGACATTACAAACATTATGTAATTAATTATATACCATAGTTTGCAACAGAAAACTCTCTTTTTGGTTTGCCTGTGGCAAGACTACCACATTTCCTAATTATTCCGTAAAAGCAAATGTGAGATCAGCGACGCTTACAACTATGACGTTCCATCTCAGTCCTCAGGAGTAGCAATGGATTTGTACTAAAGGTTAAATAAGTTTGTTTGAGATTAGTTACAAATATCCATTTATTGTTAGTAGTATCATTACTCATAATTTACCCCATGGTACAGAGCATGCTTAGGTATAAATAAGATGACTGGTATTACATTTTGGCATAAAAGAAACTTATTTTATGATATGTTACCAGAAATATTTCATAGTGGTACTGCTTTTTATACGTTGTATTTTCTTTGGTTTACGCTTGAATTTTCAGATAGCAACGGGCACAGTGTCCCAACAACAGGGGTTGCAAGACAAAGGGTACGAAGAGTGGGCGGGCGAGATGATAGGCATGCGTGAAATTTTGCGACGCTTCTCGAATGTCTCCCGCGCAGAAATCGTTGGAGCTCGCGCCCCCTTCCTTAAACCCGGTAGAAACACGCAATTCAAGGTATTGTATATCGTTTCAAATATTGTAAATGTTGTTTATTTCCTAGAGAATTTATATCCCAAAACATACACTTTGGGACGAGTCACAATAGATTTGGAGCGTGGCACTTCTAGGGCTATTTAAGTTTATTTTTTCAGAAACACAACAGCCATTGCACTTTGAAGCAGGAAATGCACTTCTTAGGTATATGAGTAACTGCCGTCCCATCTCACTTGCTACCACCGCGGCCAAGGTATTTGACAGTGTGCTAAATAGATCTCTTAATAAATACCTACCATTGCACGACGCTCAATGTGGGTTTAGACCGGGAGTGTCTGTCTACAGAGAGCACCATTCTCGGTCTGAAGCACACTGTTAGGTACTACAGCGCTAGGAGGACGCCGGTGTACGCGTGCTTCCTCGATCTGTCAAAAGCTTTTGACCTGGTCTCGTACGATATACTATGGGGCAAGTTGAGGGACGCGGGTGTACCGGCGGAGTATGTAGCCCTTCTGAGATACTGGTAGTCGAACCAGAAAAACCAGGTGAGGTGGGTCGGTGCTCTGTCGGATGAGTATGGGTTGGAATGCGGTGTGAGGTAGGGTGGCTTGAGCTCACCCCTTTTGTTCAACTTGTATGTTGACCAATTGATCGAGCAACTGAGCAGCACACATGTCGGCTGCCACATCGATGACATGTGTGTCAACAACATAAGTTACGCAAACGACATGGTGCTGCTCAGTCCGTCGATAGCGGGTCTACGGAAGCTTATTTTCATCTGCGAGACATACGCGGGGGTGCATGTCCTAAAATATAACTCTAAAAAGAGTGAAGTACTTGTATTTAAGGCACCGAAACAGCTGCCGCGCTGTGTGCCGCCCGTATGTCTCAATGGTCTGCCTCTCAATATCGTTGAGAGATTTAGGTACCTCGGTCATATAGTCACGAGTTACTTAAGGGATGAAGAGGATATTGAGCGAGAACGCAGGGTGTTGGCGGTAAGAGCCAATATGATTGCTCGCAGATTCGCACGGTGCACTGCAGACGTGAAAATCACATTGTTTAAAGCGTTCTGCCAGTCCTTTTATACAGGCGGTCTGTGGGTGATATATACGCGCCGGGCCTACAACGCCCTGCGTGTTCAATATAACAACGCCTTTAGGATGCTGTTGAGGCTGCCGTGGCGTTGTAGCGCCTCAAAAATGTTCGCCGATGCACATACAGATGACTTTTTTGGCATAATGCGCAAAAAAACAACTTCTGTACTACAGCGCTTACGTGCCAGCGACAACGGCATCCTAAAGATGATTGCTGCCAGGCCCGACTGCCTCATCCAGCGCCACTGGGTGAAGATAGCCATAGGGCGACTTAAATAATAATAATGTTTCTAATTATAGTTGCTAACAATACTAACACAGAATAGTAATAGAACTGTTATTAACACACTAACAAACTATGGATGTTTACGTCTGAAATAAATGTTTAATAATAATAATAAAAATATTAGCTATTGCCTTTTCTTTACTAGGTCTTCAAACAATTAACATATTTATGCAACTCGTTTTCGCATTACTTTACCCAAAGATCTGCGGTGAAGGCCTGGTCTGACTGCCTAATTAAATATTCCTAAAATTTCCAATCACAGCTTGAAGAGGTTACCTTACGATAGACGTTAGTTACATGTATGTATCATGGACAAAATATGCCTAGAACATTCTTTGTGTAACAAGTTTGAAGGTGCTTAGAGAATTCTTAGAAAATCTAACGATCGGCAATTAAGATTTCTTATAACTTAAGCTTATGAACACTTCACGAAACACGACAAAGCTGAGAAAGATATTTGTAAGCAAAAGGAAAGTTCTGTATTGATTCACACAGCGGATAGTTGGTAATTGCGCACACTCTGATCCTTCAGCGAGAAACACGCTATTTATGAGAAAGTTCGAAGGTGCTACGGCTATTATATTTATTCGAGAAGTTTCATTAGGTATTTACTGAGATCAATAGTTTTTTCTAAGGGTTTCCATTGATTTGTTATGTATATAGACAGATTTAAAACGATCACCTGGAATGTAAATCCTTTGCCGAAGTCGTACTAAAGTATCTTAATATCTAAACTATTTTAATCGTGGAGCTTCTGACCTTTTAATTGATAAAGTTACGTTCATAAAAGTTATTTGGTTTATTGAGATTATAATAGTTTATAGTTATGCTAAGATTCAAATTAATTCTATATTAATTAATTGAATTTATTCACATTTATGTACAATATTGTGTTCAGATGTTCAACAAAAAGCTGAACACTATATGCCGGGTTAGCTAATAATAGTAACTTAAAGTAGTAAACACCTACGCCCTGAGTTAACAAATTGCTTATGGATCAGTGTTGATTTTTATCACGCATTTAATAAATTTTTATGTATGCATGATGCGATTTACAGGTTTTAGAGTGGGTTTTTCAAATTCTACGAATTAAAAAATTCAATATTCATTGCAATAAGTTCAGAAAAGTAGTTATAACTTTATTCAATACTCTCTATAAAAATGTCCACTATAATTTTCTTTCGATATTCCGCGGAAATTGAGTCATTTTCCGACAAAAAAATATCGTATATAATATATATAATAACTATCATCTTAATTTGCTTAGTGGTTTTCGCGTGATACATGCACAAACAGACAGACAAAAATATGTTTTGGCCTGTGTGGCCATAGTAAACAACATTTTAATTTTCAAAATATATTTAATGTACAGATTCGGTCCTAATATGGTTTTATTATTAGTGACGTTAAAGTTATTATAAAACGATCTCTATTTCGTATTTGTGTCTAAACATAATTCTTCATACTACTACATATTAATAGATTTAGGAATAGTTTTTATTAGAAACTTTTGATATGGTTATTATAATTAAGTATGTTTGATTTATTTCATTGGTGTCATGATAATGTTAGTATATTCGATATTTTTCAGGTATTGGAAGACTTTGGCTATATATACGACAGTTCTGTAGGCGTTCCTCCAATTCCGATCCCTATTTGGCCGTACACATTGGACTACAAGATTCCTCACGAATGCAAATCTGGTACCTGTCCAACTAAATCGTTCCCCGGTAAGTTTCTTTCTTATTACTTGGCTAACTTTAGTTTTTAGTTTCAGTAAGTATGCATTTAGGAAATTGCATTATTTAGTTTGATTTAAAATAAATAAATAAATAATTACTGCATATTAAAACGTGGTGAACAAAACGACTTAAGAGAAAGTCAATATAATTGTAAAGTCAAATTTTTTATTGGACTACAAAATTATTTTATTGGATATTCATATTTCGAATGTACTAATTATATGCTTATTAATTTATAAATATGAATTATAACAAAAAAAAACTGTATGGAAATTTAATTTGACATGTTATTGCGTCAAGCTATGATGTCTGGCCAGAAATGTTTGGTATTCTTTGAGTCCAGTATATGACGGATCTTGTTGGAAGGTTGGAATATTTGTCCCCATAATTGGCATTGATTGCCTCACGGCATGTTGCGTAACGACAAAGTGTTTGATGTATCAGAGTAGTTAACAACGGTTTTAGATTTTGGATTTAAAGTAGCAGCAAAGAAAATGTTGTATGATGAAAATATAAATTATGGCCATTTTGTGATTAGTAATTATTACGGATAACACTGTACTTGTAGACATTAAATTACAGTGATTGAGTTGTTAAAGACAGACTAGACGACTATTTAATCTGGTTCGCTTGTGCGTCCAGGCAAAGAACTTAAGAACAATAACTAAATATAATTTAAATCACCTTCAAAATATATCGGTGTACAATTTTGCAATAAACTCTTAAAGTTGATACGTATTGGAACTATGAAGCGAATCGTATATAAAATAATATTACGAGTAGATATAGTTCACGTATACGACCAATGGCAAGGATGCTGGACATAATATTATCACCAACCCCAATCACCCAACCAAGCCCCAGCCCGTTTTCATTGTAACTGTTTCTGAAATTATTATAATCACAGTGGATTCAAAAATTTGGCAAGGACTTTATTTGCTGCTTGTTCTACTCGATGACAAAGCACCTCGTGAAAAGGAAGAGGAAAAACTAGTTGTTGGACTTTGACACTGCTACACTGAGATTTCATTATATTTATTGTATTCATTATTTAGCGCTTTGATGATGATTTGTGATGTGATTGTTCTCTTACCTCTAAATGAAAAGGAGAATGAGAAATCAAAGTTTTGCTTTAATGAATGCGTAATAATAACTAAGCGAAGAAAGTATACGCCCTGTATGACGTAGTCGTTTCAAAATAGAGATTGTACAGACGACACGTTATAATATTATTTTGTAAGAGATAACATTATTTCATAATCTAACGTTGGATTATTTTACCGCAGACAGCTTAGAATGTTCATCTGCCATAAGCCGGTTTGTTGAATTTCCTTACTATTTTGGCAACATTATGCCTTAGAATGCAAATGTGTCTACCAATTCAGATAAATGTAGAATCGCTAAATTTTCTTCAAGCCGACAGTTTTCCTTGGGAAGCAGGTATCATAATAATAGCAATAAATGTTAAATACATTTTTGAACGAATTAAAACTAAGTAATATGGAATAAGTAACAATATATTTTTTAATAAAAAGTCATTGCTACATTTTCACCTTTAATTCGCTTTATTTTGTTATTTTCAGGTCTATGGGAAGTTCCGTTCAATGCTCATTATGTGGCGTCGTTCGAAGGAGGCCACTGCCCATACTTGGACCAGTGTGTTTTGCACAACCATGATTCTGATGATGTAAATATCTTTGTTTCTTAATAAAAAAAAATAAAAAAAGAACAGATGAGAAAAGTAACTAACGCTCATCCGTATTTGGCTTCAATTAATTAGCCACCTATTGCAGGGTATATATACTATGGGTAATAATAATGAAAGAGATAATTCATTCATAGGCAGGAACGCATTCTCTGTTGCTATACCAGGCCCCGGAGTCCAGGACGTATTGCTAGTATGATTCCAAGTCTTGTAAGTTTCTATGTCGTTAGATGGTTAACGACATTGAAGACTGCCATGTAATAACAATAACCGAAATCCTTATTTAATTCACTTAATTTAATAATATAACGGTTTTATCTTTTAAACTTAACGATATGGAATTTCGTCAAAATGTTAAGCTGTTAAAATTTAACAACATTGAAGATTCATTTAAATTTAACAAAATTGCTTTTCCTCAGTCGAGTATTAAATCAAGAAATGTCATAATTCATAAATAATAATTTATATTAATGAAACAACTTTTTTTAAAACGATCAACATTCGTGGAATGACTAGTCAGACTATAAAAATTAAAAGGAACCATGGGATTGATTGCATTTGATCCAGGATTTAATTATTAAAAAATACTTACGAGGGATCCATTCCAACTATTGTAATAATTTACTTTTATTTTTCAAATATTCAAATTCGTGTAATGTTTGAGTTTTTCCTTTCTAGTGTTTTTCTTTTTTAAATGCAAATGTTTAATTGAAGTGTAAGGTGTTCCATTTGTTTAAAATTTTTACCCTATTTCCTCTAATTGTGGAGACACTGGGCAGTGGTAACTGGTTCCTTCTTTTAAAGATCATTGCAATTTAAATTACAAAATTTATTATTTACGGCCGTGGTTCCTAACTTTTACAATGTTGTTACCTCAACGATGTATCAAGGAAACTATATTCGTACCACTAATATATCATTTTATGTTATATATATATATATATATAAATTTAAAATCATTTAGGTATTCTGTACTTATGCACGTATTTTTTTTGCTCCCATTACCTATATTTATAAATGCCGTGGAGTAGCCGTTTTGACCCTGCGGTAATTACGCCTAAGTTCGGAAGCCTGGCTCTACGGCAATATTACATGATAGTAAAATTTACCTTTCTATTTAGCGGTTTCCATATCAAATCAACTGTGAAGTGGTTTGAAATGTGTTTTGGTTGCAGTGTTGGAGAGTGAAGCATATTCATGACATCATTCTTACAAGGCAATACACCTGTAATACACCTGACATTACAGATGAGCATGGTCGAACCACTTACCATCATAACCCTCGTGTAACTCAATAGCTCGTTTGCCAACCTTTTTATTCAACTTCTTATTTCAGTAATGAATAGTTATTGATATCAAATTTCAAAAAACATATCGCATTACCTTTTTTGAAGATGATTATTAGAAGAGGAAGTGAAAAGAAATTGGGCCATTGAACTTTGCAAAAGCTTTTAACTTTGTTCAATATTGGAAAATCAGTTTATCGTTATGATCGCCACAAGTCTCTTATACGACAACTCAATTATCATTCATTATCTTGTTTATACGAGAAGTTTAAATAAGGGTTGGTAATTTTAAATTGAAACGGCAACCAATATGGTGTCGGATAATGCTTTTAGTATCTGCAATTTCATTTATGATTCCTTTTTATTAATAAAATATTATAAACTATACTTTGGTCTACTTTTCACGAAACGATTTGAGCTAAATTGATTCACGCTTAAATGTAAGAAAGACGGTCAAAGATATGAGTAAAGCCTATTAATCCGCAATCTTCATCATCACCCTTTAACTCTCTCACGGCTGGACTCGGGTTTCCTTTCACAATGTGAGGAGTAAAGTTTATAGTTAAATTTTTTCGTATTCATGACATTGTCCATATCGATCATTAATACGTAATCGGCATTTGTGGTAAATGATCTAGGAACAGGTCAATTTCTAAGAGTAAGACCTCAAAGTGGTTAATGCGTTCCAAATGTGTGCAGGTATTGGAGTGGCTCCAGGAAGACTTCAGCCGGTACTACGATCAGAACCGCGCACCTTACATGATGCCCTTCCACACCAACTGGTTCCAGATCAAGGAACTGGAACGCGGTCTTCACAAATTTTTACAATGGGCATCCAACTTGTAAGTATATTTACTATATATTAGCTGGCCCGGCAGACGATTTTTCGCAATATATTCCCGGAACCCAATCACAGCACGACCTACCGGGATCGATTATGAATATAAACTACCCAGGGACCCATTAAAATACACACCAAAAGCTTCATTAAAATCGGTCGAGGCGTTTAGGCAGACTTCAGTGTTATAAACCCATTCAGTAGAATTGTGTATCATATAAAAATAAAATAAATTTTTCACAACAAGTTCTACACGCGACATCAGTACCCTTAAAAGAGGATGTTTCGAAAACTAAGAAAAATTTTGTGTTCTAAATTTGCTTAACCATTGAATGTAACGGAACTGGTGTTCGTGTAACGTAACTGGTGATGAGCGGCTAATTTTTAATATGGATCTTGCCATTACAATGTATGTAGTCTGTGCAATTAAAAATTAGATATAACATTAACAATTAGTATTTAAAAAATTTTAATTAACATATTATAACAAAAATACTTTTTTCCATAAAGGTAAGGTACTAATTAAATAAAAAAATAATGCACCATAAACCAGTGATTTTCACAAAATTTGCATTGGTCAAATTTTTTTATTTTTATTGACAGTCAGGGCATAACTGTTTAGCATACTAAAAGCACACGTGCTTTCCACGTGATAATTGGTAATTCAGTTTACGATCCAACTTAGAAGGAGAACTTACACTGGTTTTCCGTGTATTTATCCTGTTCTCAGGATTTATTGTACAAAAGTTTAGATGGCGTATCAGAACCCAAAATAAGCGCCAGGTTGTTTCGCATATTGCGGTAATATGATTATTATAAACTCTGCGCTGCATAAATTCTAAAACCGCTTTTGTGGCCAATATTTTGATGAACGGTCCTCCACCAACAGTATTGGCACCATCACTTTGATATAAAACAAATGCATTCACTGTACTTAGTTCAACATTCAATAAAATATCACCATAGGCCACCTTTGCGTTCGGCGACTGCAAGTGTAGATAATGCATTTTTTATCTATCTCGTCAACTCCTCCATTTGTTGAATTGTAATAGGCTATAATATCAGGTTTGCCTTTGCTTTCATCAATAGACTCAGAATGATGCATCAACGAAACTAACATCACAGTTTTACTTTTCTTTGGCACAAGAGATATCAAATTAAATTAGTAAAATTAGTAAATCCGTAGAGTGTAGATCCCACAACTCTTGATTTAGATGGCAAGAACTCTTTGGAAATTTCTATTTTGTTTTTTTATAACATCCACACACGTCAGGATTCGTTTTTTTAATGCGTCTATCAATTCAATAGACGTAAACCAATTGTGTAATGTTACGTTTCGATTACTACCGAATATGGGTTTCGGCAAGCGAATCACTGCTTGTGATGGAACTAACTTCTTTTCTTTGTCCGTCAAAGTATCACCTTTAGATCCTTTTCCACAGTAAATATAGCCATTATATTAATAATTGGTTTTGGAATCGTATATACACATCATTTTCACAACATACTTACTCAATTTGTTTAGTATATACATAACCAAATAAGAGCGACCTCTAAAAGCTACCAACATTTCATCGAACGTTACACAATCTTCAATGTTGTATAGAGTTTGGCAGTTATTTATAAATATTCGGAATATGTTAGAAATAGCAGTTAGCTTATCATTCTGTTTTCTTTCGGTTTGATCTGCCCTATTATCGAACCGCAAGCACAGTAATAGATTTAAAACATCACAAAGAAATAAAACAGATTTAAACACATGTTTAATATTTAATACTGAAAGAAATAAATTAAATTTTGACGATGTAAACAGTGCTTTGTCCCATGTATCGCATTGGTTTACAATAAACAACTTAGTTCTAAATGCTAATAAAACGAAATGTATAGAGTTTACACTAGCAAATGTGCAGATGGTAGGCAAAATCCTTAAATTAAATAACGAATCACTGCCTATGGAACAATCCACAGTTTTTTTTAGGTATCACCTTAGATAGTAAGCTTCAGTGGGGCGCTCATATATCGGTTCTCGCAAGTAAACTTAGTAGGTCTGTCTACGCTATTAGGAAGATAAAACTAATTACTGATGTAGAGACAGCTAGACTTGTTTATTTTGCCTATTTTCATAGTCTTTTGTCTTACGGTATCCTAATGTGGGGTAAATCAGCGGACATTGATTCAATATTTATATTACAGAAAAGAGGAATTACAGTTACTCGTATATACAGATTAAAGTTGCGTGAGTCATTAAGAGAAAAATTTAAAGAAATAGGTGTACTCACCGTAGCCCGTCAGTATATATATAGTAATTTAGTATTTATTAAAAAAAAATACGTATAAGCAGAAAAGTGATACACACAATCATGAAACAAGAAATAGGCATAATTTGGTTACATTTGCATTTCGTCTTGAAAAGGTTCAGCGTTCCTTTATGGGGCTTGGAGTTCGTTTTTACAATAAGATTCCTAAGTCGTTACGTGAGTTGCCCATTGGAACTTTTAAGCGTCGCTTTAAAACACTTTAAAAACTTTATAGGCAAAGGATATTATAGTATAGATGAGTACATGAATGACAAGGATGCCTGGACAAAATTAGTGTCGAAACCAGTTCCGCACAGGTTTAAACTTTTGTATGTAATTACCATATATTGTTTAAAAGAAGATTGTTGAGAAGTTTCTTTCGCCGTTTCTTCTCCTCATTGTTAAAGCACCTTTTCGAAACGGTGGTAGAAGCAAAAAATGACGTTCATAAGTGTATTTACTGAATACCTATATGATTAAATGATTTTGAATTTGAATTTGAAAAATATCCTCTGTGACATAATAAAATCTATATCTATAATAAATAAAATCTATGGCATAAAAAATGTCCCGGCCTGTCCTATCTGCTGCAAAAAGGTAGTCACACCTTTCGTGGTTGGATTTGAACACAGTTGTATACATCAGAAGACCAAGGAATGCATGCAATTCGGTCATGTCTATATCTTGTAGTTCCGGATGGTTTTCTCTGCTGTACTTAAATTTGAGTTTGGGAATTTTCACATTTGTCCACTTCAAAATATCTTTTAACATATCAAGAGTCATAATTTTCTTCCCCGGAATCGCGTTAATTCAACCTTGAGTTGGGCATACGAGTTATAATGTTATGTTGGCCTTTTCGCACAGCTCTGTTTGGCGGATCTTTTACCCATTTGTAGCCATTTTTACCATAGAAACATCTACCTTGTCTTGATAAAGGTTCATCGTCAGTGTTATTTTATGAAGGCTGATTCTCCTGAATTCGCTCCTGGCTCATAGCTTGATGTATTGCTGGTTCTTTATTTTCAGAGGCACTTTCTTTGCTTTTCCACTTGTCCGCTTGTCACCAGTGAAAGGTTAAGCTATATGTTGAATTTTACTATAGCTACATTTCGCTTCACACTCCATAATACTAAATTTCCCATATTAAATAGGTACGAGTATAATTAGATTATTATAATGATTTTTTCTTTGATTCATATGCATCATAGTTTCCAATTGTGAAGACGGCGCTAAAATTAGATAAGTATTTTTTGCATTATACTGGAAAAAGTGGGTAAACGAACAAATGGATTGGCTGCATCCTATTAGCGGTACACGGGCACAATTCCTCTTGTAATAGAGGAGATGTCGAGAGTATTTCAATAATCCAGCGCCAATTGTAGGGTTGAGAGGGAAGAATTAAAAAAAACAATATTGGTTTATGCTACTAATGTATATAGATAAAATATAGTATTTTTAATACACACATTTTGATATTTTGTTGTCTGTCGTAGAAAAAATGTAAACGACAGTGGTTCGATGTAATTAAAATAAGGGAAGATGATGAAACTGAGACGGTCGCAAGAGCTTCATAATGATATCTAAAGTACTAAATACCTAACAAACTTCCTTAATATGAACGATGTTTGAGTGATCTTGTTAATCAGTGTTTATTTAATATCTATTAGTAGGAAAATGTTTTCGAACGGTTAACTTTTATTTAGTGAATAAAAGTTTTAGTTTATCTATTTACTAGGTAAATTACATATAAATTACATAAAATTTAACATTGTTGGTCCCTCATCAGATTACTCTATGCATTTGGAGACCAAAGACTTTCTCTTATACACAGTATTACACACACACACACACAGGTTATACATAAAACTTTACGGTAAATTAACTTTTAGTTAACACTACTTAAAGCTTACAAAGCCAAAATCTAATTAAAATTCATTAATAGACTTTGAAATTGCATAACCTTCTCACAAATATCACCAAACTACTGGTTACTGAAATATTCGTAATATGAAGTAATTTACTCGTGATTTTGCGATGGCAAATTACACATCGTTGCTCGCTCAAAATTGTTTGATAATAACCTTATGAAACAGCTTTGGCCAAATTTGGTTTAACAGGCCAGTTGCTGAGGCAATCTAAAATGATTTATTAGATTTAGTGTTAATACCCACGTATTGCAGCAAGATATCAGAGTATATTCAGATTGTCATTGTTTTATTTTCGCATCCGGTGACTCGGGATAATAATGTAAACAAGAAGAATACGGAACGAACAATAACGATTCGATCGCTTAATATTTTATGGATGATCTATTTTCACCAACTGATAATTTTATAGATTCGTTTTACTGCTACTCGAAACGTGAACGTTGTAATTCGTTAAATAGATTATGATCGCAGAGATCAGATTTTTCACGAGAAGTTAACTGAGTTATTTTATATGCGAAATAATCATTTATTGACGTACATTTTATGGCGTCGGATAATCGGGTGTTTATTATCAGTGTTTGAAGTATACATATATGCACGTTTACTGCTGACTAAGTGCGAGTTGATTTTAAGCTTCGGAGAAATGTTTCATTTTACTTTATGTTGAGTTGGAATAAAATTAAATTTTCTACTTTTTTAATATTTAAGATTTTAATCTAATAAAAAGTATTAATGAAAATTGTATATTATTTTAGAAGCCTATGTTCCACTTGCTGCTCTGCTTGTCAATTAATCTAAAGTATGTTTGTTACTACTTATTTATGGATGTACATGACGCGGATATTTACGTGTTCTGAGTATACTTAGGATTGACCAATTCTTGAGAATTGAAATGAAAAATATGAAAAATTTATTTATCGTTTTTCTTAAATAAAAATATGTATTCAAGTAGACATTTAATATTAGAATCACTACCAAAGCTATATAACGGCTTCAATTATTAGTTTGATAGTAACGAAGACAACAACAAACTCCTGTAAGTTGGAGGACTTCAGATAAGTTAGCCATTTCATTAAAACTTACAGTAGAACTAGCAATTTTAATGTATTCAAATTAGACTTCATAGTTTCAGCCTAATTAAACCGTCTTCTATAGTAAAAAGTTCGGAAGGAATAATTTGATTTTACTTACATTTAAATAAGTATTATAATTGTACATAGGACATGAAGATGGGTTCCATTAACGACATTCAAAAGAAGGAAGTTGAGTGTTTTATCGACATTTTTTCCAATGTATGCACTTTAATGAATCAAGAATTTGTGGGTTGATTTATGTAATTCTGTTATGAAAAAAACAAAAAATAAGTCAATTTGATTTTTTTGTTTTTGTCGTCACTTAGGAACTTCTGATTGCATAAATAAAGCAGAACTTTTACGAAATAAAGTGAATGTCAGTGTTGTATTCATTAATAGTCTTAATCATTAATTGAGAAATTAATGGATTTACTGATGAAAAAAATATTGTTATTTACTTTACATATGGCGTTTTGAAGTTAGTTTTTTTATAATATTTTTATTCATTGAGTACAGAACACTTCATTGTAGCAACACCAAACACCTCATCTAGGTACGTAGTTTATCCTTTATATACAGAATTGATGATTTACGATATAGAAAAATCATTGTTTTTAATAGCGATGTATCCAATTTATTCAAGTAATTTACGGTATTAGATTACTTGAATGTTTACTCATCAATTGCAGTTACTGATGTGGGAAGTAGGTAGTGCCATGGAACGTAGGCTCACGAAAATATTCTCTCTAACACGATCATTTATTTGCTGAAATTCGGGTTGAGCTGTAATGCAAATTTTCATTGCAAAAATGAGTAATAATCATAGCACTATTTTACCAAAGTTTAGTTCCAGGACCACTTGGGGTCGAAAAATAATTCAGCAGTGAATTCATCATTATCTAGCCAAAATGTCCCTAGTCGTACGAATATAGTTTGCCTGTGTAAGCCCTTAAAAATATACTTTAACTACTGCAAACCCAACTTAATTATAATTATATCGATTAGTATTTCTATTATTTTTAACCGCATAAATATTTATCATAATTTTATATAATCATATATAGATACAACTTGTATGGTAACTTACTGCAAGAGGAAACGTTTTATCGTGATTTGTATACCCCAGCATTCAGTTGTGGTTAATAGAATTTGTAAACAAACATGACTATCGTATAACGTTAAAAGCCACGGGTTTCAATTTCAGACCGGACGTGTGGTTTGTCACGGTGACACAAGCTCTGACGTGGATGACAGACCCGCGGGCGGCGAAGGCCCTGAACAATTACGAAGCTTGGCGATGTGACAAGAAGGACTTACCAGACGCGCCGTGCAACCTGCCCAACAAGTGTGCTCTGTCCTTCAAACATCCAGACACTAATTTCACTGACACTCGCTATATGGAGACATGCAGCGAATGTCCTAATCAGTAAGTTGATTTAAAAGTGTTAAATAAACTTTTATAATCGTGGAATTTATAAGGTATACGCAATGGCTGCCATTGCATGTGATCCCCTGGGTCCAAACTGTCACTGGGTGAGAATCAGTTACAAAATTATTGCTACTCTCGAGTAGCATTGATTTGAATAATGAGAATCAGTTATAGAATTATTGCTATTCTCGGGTAGCATTGATTTGAATGAATTGTTTTAATCACTTTAAAGTCGGAAAAAAAGCCGCTGGTGAGATGTTGAACTGATGAGCCACCTGCTGCAGTCCATGGATATCAGTTATATTAAGAGCGTCTACAACTATTTGCTGGTCAAGGAAAAAGCGACAAACTATTTTGTCAATCAGCTCTTCCAACAATGTTGATGAAATACATTACAATATTTTACGTTTGATTATAGAAGGAAGGTGGTAGCTATCTTGGCGGGTAAAATATCTTACCGTTATCTTCCAGTACTGCAGCGATTAATCTAGGTGGTGTAAATTCCACCGAACCTTACATTCTACCGCCTTTGTCTCACCCGATCTTCAGCTGGGTGCACACCTGATTGGTAGTGTATTAAGAACCGATTGTACCTCGTGCACCATAAATTATTTTATTTACTCCTAGAAAAATGTATATGATGTTCTTCCGCAATCGTACTATTTTTTATGTAAATAGCCGACAAACGGGCAGGTGAGCCACCTGTTGGTAAGTGGTCACCGTCGCCCATGGACATTAGCACACTAAAGGCATTACTATTGCGTTGTCAATCAAGAAATAAGGAGAAAGAAAATTCTACCTGGAAATATTTCGTGGAAAATTTCATTGCAAAATGTAAATAGGCACCCTTTGTACTTAGTTATGTCGCTCTTGTACCTAAGTTGTACCTACATAGGATGTTAATAAAAGAAATCGGCTCGTACTGTTGCAATTGTGAAGTGTTATATTAATCATGCAAAAATTATTTCTTCTCGAAAACACGCTTCTCGATTACGTTAATAGTATGTTGGTTTCATAAAGAGTGATGTAATACAGGTACCCATGGTTGGGAGACTCGGGTGGCACAGGCATTCCAGGCAAGGACAACTACATTCCAGACAACCTGAGGAAGAAGTAGTACTTTTTTTAACATTCATAATCACATCATAATTTATTCAGAACATTTACTTCCATTTTGTAATAATGTTTTATACCATTGCCATATTTTTACGTATGTAAGTTAAATGACTTACATTTTAACGAGACAACGGTCTCCGTATAATAATGAACAATTGTATGTAGTGGTGTAATGTGTTCTGAATAAGTTGTATGTATATTTGTATATAATGTAATTATACATCACTTCGTGTAGCAGTGACTAGTCATTGCGTTTAAAAGGTGACATTAAATTTTTAGTTAAAATTTCAGATTTTTTAGCTATGAAGACTTATGATTACGGTTATGGCGAACTATAATTAAAATAAAAATGATAATTATGTATTATCAATTATTTATTTATAATTACACAATGTAATACACAATTAAATTTGCTGTAATATATCTTAAAAATTTTTTGTCGCTTAGTTAAGATCACAGATAAAATATTGTTCTGTGGTTATAAAATTCTATTTTCGTAGTATTTGTATATATTTTTAATTTCTTATGACTTCTGCCATCACGAACTTAATTATTTTCCTAAATATATTTTGTAAGTAGTTTTGAAATACTCATAGGTGCCTACAGTTTAACAGTCAGGAGCGAGTTCATTTGTACTGGATTCGTAGTTATAAAGTACAATTATAAGTATAATTCTACTACAATTCGTACGTTGGTGCTTATTGTTAACCAATAAATATTTTTTTTTAACTATATTTTTATTTATCATAATATTCCTATATTTATTATATCCTTGTTTAAACGGTTTATATGCATAACACGCGTAAAATTAAGGGACGGAAAAAGTACGAAAAACATTAAGACCGATTTAAATGTGATACATTAATGTAAGCCGATATAAAAACGACGAAATAACCGGAGTTGTTAGAAAGCAGGATAGTCTTTTACAATTTTTTCTCTTACATTTTTTTGCACCTATCTGTAACAACACACACATAAAATGAATGACACCAATGAAATGTTCGAGTTTGAATACGCGAGTAGTCTGTGACGCGGCGAATCGACTCGTCCCATTCACTGAATGTCCTTATTAATCGTCTTATCGAAGTGAGTCTGAAAATAATCAGTGAATATTGGCGTTTCATCATGTTAAAGATGCTACGTTACATTTAAAGCTAGCGACAGAGCTTTGTGAGGTCCTTAATTTACATTGTATCAACTCACTGGACTGAGTTGCATAATTCACAGATGATCTCAGCCGAACGTCAATGCATTCTACGTTTAGTATGGAGGCCGTAGAATGTGGTCCGAAAAAATGGGTTTAAGGCCATGAAATTCAGTAATTAGTTCTTGTTCATGGTGAAAACATTGTAAGTCATGAAGATGTTGATACGGTCGCGATTCGTGATATGGCACTAAGATTGATAACAAAAACAGACATAGTGACAGGCTCATCCGCCATTACTGTTTGTCAAGTGTCAGCGTCAAGTGTCTAATCTCAGATCGTGATCCATGCAATCGGGTCGAAGTATAAAATATAAAAATCGTAAGTACCTGTTTCAGTTAAAATGTATGGTAGTAAATAAATCACTCACACGCTCACAATGCACTAGGATTCTCTGTGGTACGGGTGGCATGGATTTTCACAAATTAGATGTGAAAAGCACAAATCACCCCTAAATAAACATTTATATGTCACATAATCGTTTGACTCGGCCGGGACTCCTCGCTTTGCTAGCACATATATTTAAAAATATATATTTTATAATCATTAAAAATAAAACTTTATGTGAAACGCCACGAGGTAACTTTTACAGAATTTATTTTTTACTAGAATTATCGTCTATTATTTCCTGGTTAGCATCTCTTTGGCAACTTGTTCAGCGAACATGATAATACAAAGGAAAGCAGGTAACAAAGGACTTTATCTCTAAAGAAGATTACAGCAGTCTTGAGGAAACGACAAGTTTACTGCACAAAGAACACAGACAAAACTGCATAAGATAGTATCAAAATATTTTTGAAATGAAAATATCTGTATAATTATAATATTTTATACAAAACGTTGGTACTACTGTTAGTGACAGTGTTACTTTTTATCGATTGTTTATATATATACAAATTATTTATTTTGTCAAGTACATGGTTTAAAGCTACCGTGGGAACATTCCACTATACGCACGCATCTATTGTGTGTATAATGTGGCCAGAAGCTGTATTGTCGTACTATACAAGATCCACATTAAATATTTTCGAGCACGGTCGCTCCCCAGGCATGATCACCTAGCCTGGCGGGAGATCTCCCTTTGCTACCGTACAATAAGATCCGACTCAGTGCCATTTACTGAAGCCAATTTGCTAACACACACACATATATATATATATATATATTCTATATATATATATATATATATATATAGTATATATATAGAAACCGGGCAGGTAGATAGAGATTCGCTGATAAACCTCATGACCTTACAACCTTCAAAGCAGGGAAAACCCATACAATACGGAATACCCCTTAACCCTTATACTATTGTAAATCATTCCATCAATCATTAACATTGTATTATATTTTTTTGTATTACAACATTAAAGCGTAAACGTAAGAATTTTTTTTCGATGATTACATTAAACAAAATGGTTTTCACTTAAGCAAATGATTCAAATAAGCCGGCAATCGTCAAATATGAACAGAATATTTTGCACAATTGTTTTATATAACCGAGCGGCAGTTCGCGTCTCAGATCCAACGTCGGAGATTTAATTTGAGATTGCGCCGGAATGGTTGCTCGGAAGTTTCTCCATATTCGCGTGCATTAACTGCTGTTCCTGGCAGTTTTTGTTACGTACTACATATTGGGTAATGTACCACATCGTTCCATAGCTGCTTATTTCCATATCTTTGCTTCAAATCATCTTCGGCGATATTCGAATTTTAAACGAGGTTTCGAGCGCCTTTTAGTCATTTCATAAAGGTCTGTACGTTGTACTTCATACATCCAAATTCATCCCGTTAGGTTAAAACAATTTTGGCTTATAAATTAATGGATTAACATGCGAAACAAAACGTGATCCTAAATTTCTCAAATAGTAACCACAGCAGGGTTACTTGATTTTGTCGGAAGGTTTATATGCCTCCAATTTAACCGGTAATCGTGAATCACTCTATCTGTTAAAAAAATTGCATGAAAGTTTTGGGGCTAAAGACTATTTTATACTACATATCGATCTTGACAGAATTAACTTCATCAGTGATGTCTATTTCTTACATTTGTTTTGTGTTAATATATCAATTAGGTCATAGCATATGAATTTAATAATTGACTCTGACACTGAATCTTTAAAATTTTCATAGTTGACTTTAGAAAGAGGGGACTTTGTTGAATCTTGCTTTAGGTGGGTGACAACTTACCGATTCCTATTGTACTTCAAGCATTTCAAGCAATCAAGTATTGATATTACATTTTGGCAAGCAAATGTTAAAAACACGTACCTAAGTAAATATCAACAACAGAAGCGGGTAGGTAGGTATATGGAAGGTTCGTGGCACCTAATAAGGTCCAACCTCAAAGGGTACTTCCACCGAGTGGAGCACATACTCGTAACAGTCCCCTAAGTATGCAAGGGAGCTCCATAAAATATAATAAGACTATTACTCGTATGATGAAAACGGGTCAACGCGTAACCGTTATGAACAACCTACTTATACGGTTATGGTTCAAAACAAGTTTATATCTTCTCTTCTTGTTCGTTAATTTAATGACCGTTTAAGGTATTATTGTTAGTAAGCCATAATTTAGGTTTACAATCACTGGTCGTGTATTACGGTCGCTTCATTACTGCGTTTGATAACCGTACGTGGGGAAACGGAGACACGAGCAAAATAAAACGATATCTTCGAGTTCTAGAGCTGTATAGTTGTACAGTTAGTACATTCGGGGTCAGTATCACAAATATGGAGCGACGTTGCAAATATCTTATCGGATTGAATACATTAAGCGGCTGCAATAACAAGTTAATCAGATATGATCCGAACAAGTCCGCTCATTATTTTCTCTTATCAACGAACGTACAAGGATAAAAGCTACGACTTATTCTTACAGATGACATTTTTATGTCCCCAGAATAGGGAAATAACGAAGTCATAAATGTGACTTGGACGATAAACAAACTGTAGCCTTCGAGATAAGTCTGTTCAGTGCGAAATAATAGGATAACGGGAACCGAATAACAGCTTTGCACAGTCTACTGGTACTGTGTATGTGTCTCTGTGAGCTGTAACTTGTAAGTAATGAGAACGTTAATTAAATAATTGCTGGCTCCTTATTTAAATCGAGCGCCATAGAGACAATGACGGCGGTCAAGGTTCGGTCGCCGATTAGTAATGTCAAAATATATCCCACTAGAAGTTGTGGTATGTCAGTCGCATAATTATATTTGATATATCGAAGTCAACATCGCTTACTGTCACGTTCAAAGGTCGATACGTTTGTAGCCATAGTCGTTACAATCGTTAACGCTGCTTTTGCTTGAAGAGTGCCCTGTTCACTTGACATCTTAATAATACATTAACTTGTCTGATACGTGGTGGGAACGTAGCCTAAGTCATCAAAGCAAACATCGCTGGATCGTACTGGAGTCGTCAAGTAATGCAGAGCACTATGTATTATTTTCTATTTGTACCTACTTTTTTTTACTACAAATGTAGTTCTATCTTAAATAAATTCAATGGACATATTTGGATAATTGGGAATTTTAATTTAGACAATATGAATTGGGGATCATCTGATAATGTTAGTCTCAGCTCTTCTAATTTAATTGTAGATTTAATATTAATTATTATTACTTTGTCACAAATTTCAGTTCAGTTTGTAACTTATTTTCAAAGTTATGCTATAACTTTGCTTCCATTTGCATTCTTTATCAGAAATTACGTAAGTTACAGGGTCAAATCTGTAAATTGCCTGAATATTTTACGAAAATGTTAATCTAGGTTTTGTTATCGATGTTATCAATATTATTTTTGGATTTTTTGACCGTCTGTCATTGTGTCTACAGGTGCACCTAAACCAAAAGCCACTGAACAAATTTTGATGATGTAAATTTAATACTAATATATTATTGCTTTGTCAAAAATTTTAATTCAGTTTGTAACATAGTTTCAAATATTATCCTATAACTTTGCTTTCCATTTGCATTTTTTATCAGAAATTACTCAAGTTACGGGGTCAAATCTGTAAATTGCCTCAAAATTTTACGAAAATTTTAATGTAGTTAGGTTAGGTTCAATCAATATTATTTTTGGATTTTTTGGCCGTGCCAAAACCCACTGAACAAATTTTCATAATTTATTTAGCATATTTGTATCTTTTATTATAAAATGTCATAATGTAGGATACTCCTGTAGGATAGCATCTAGGATAATTTTCATATTAGAATGAATCTGTTCCTGTGAAATAGCAAATAAATGTTAACAGGTGGTTGTTTGAAGCATTTATAGTATGAGCATGTTTCTAATTCCTAGAACTAGGGAAACGCACTATTTTGTCGTATCGTTTTGTAGTAGCGAAAGAGTTAAGAAGTAACACGGGATTTCGAACAGTGATTAAAAAAGTAAAACGATGAGAAAATCGTTTAGTTTCTTAGAGATCCTACTTAGTGGCGCTAAATTTAAATGATCAAGTACTCGTAATAAAATTACAATGTAAAATCTTTCGGAGATCCTCTGATGAAGAAAAAGATAACCCACATCGTCGTCCATTTCAATAGGGTTGTAATGTGATATAAAATAATATTACAATGAAGCAGATAATTATAACGCTGTATTATAATATGGTGAATAACGCTTAACTCGTAAAGTGTAATATGAAATTACAATAATTAAAGTACAATTATCGTTATGTAATTGATGTCGAACGATTCTTTAGAGACTCCAAGAGCGTTTGCTAAAGCCCAACCGCATCGCATCGCTGAAAAGCTAAATTTTTGATGATCATTCACAGGCGGAAAAGTATTACACCCACTGTGATTTACTTGTGTTTATCGTTTATGTCCACTGGTGTTGAATTAAAAACAGTAATGCCTTAGTGAACATCACTCTCATTAACTGTGCTCCACGCAGCAGATTATCTTCTTCAGGACAAAGGCCCTGTTTCCCACTTAATTTCCCGATTCTCGGGCTTCGTTTTAAATTATACCAACTTTCTATTCATTTCATACAGCTTTGATTTTAAGCTGGCTTAATAGTCAAAGCGTCCTGAATAGATTTCTGACCTCCGTCGTTCGATTAGAATTTTAAATCCTCTTCTAAAAATTATGTTTTTAATCCCTATTTTTAGTGATTGTGTAAAGATATTAAATATCAGTAAATGTCTCTGCTTGTGTGTCATTATGTGTTGAACTGAACATAAATTCAAGTCAGGAAATGCAAAGTATATTTTTCTCACGTATGTATTTTTTATGTTTTCTTTGTTGAAACTTCAAAAAATAATTCTCATACAAAATACTTCTAATCACCCGTAACAATTTCGAACTTAAATTGATTAATTCGTATCTGAAAGGCCATACTTACCAGATATTCAATTAATACGCCTATTTCGTCCCTAAAAAGAATAATTATTAGGATGAGTTGGCTCTTTGATCTAAGTGTGGAAGTGCAAACTTTTTTTTAAGTCAATAACCGACACTGGCATATTCACAACGAGCTGGTAAGTTGCCACCGTTGTGTTGTTTTACATGTGTAACACCAAATACATCATCCACGCCTTGTCGCCCAAGATGAAACTCGGTAATTACAGTAATATCCAATTTGTTTCTATTTATAATACTTTTTAGGACATATTATTGAGGATGACTATTTCAAAAAATCCTTATATTCTGTATTCCCAAATTCGTCAGCTTTGAGTATCTCGGAATTTGGCTGAGATTCGTATTTTTGTCGAGACAAATAACGTGTACCATCGATAAGAGGTTGTCGTCGGCTCGTCTGTCTACGCAAACGAATCGTTTTGTGGACAATCTCATTTTCTATTTATCTTTTATTGGACAGTGAAGAAATGTAACTATTTCTCAAACAATTTATGTTATATAAAGTATTTAAAATAGCAGCTAAATATGTATATTATGATATATATCATATAAGATATTATATACCAGAAATCAATTTTTAATTAACATCAAGTACCATTTTTTGACATAGATGATGTTATTATTAAATTGGTTCTTTAATTGGGATTTATTTTGACTCTATTTATATCTCTGGCAAATTGAAATGTTTGGATTATAATTAATGTTAGTATGATTACAGATTTTAAAAATAAAGTTAAATCAAAATTAAATAAATATTTAAAATAAGTGTATATGTAAGTAAGTCTTTGTTTTGCAGTACCCAAAATGCTGCAGCATTCCCTCTTTGTATATCAATGCTTATATGCTGGGCGAGAAAGCGTTCCGTTCTTGTGTCGCATATCTCTTATTTTTTAGCTTTTTTGATATTTCTTCGAAAAGATAATGAGCGTGAGGGCCCTATGGACCTATACTCGACTCCGAATGCTTTAAAAAACCGGGATTCTTATACTTCTGATGTTTATTATCTTCTGCAGTTTCTTCTGCAGTACCAGCCTTGACGATGCTAGCATGAAGCTTGTATCAACACACACGTTCCATACCAGCGAGCGTCCCGTACTCAAAGGCACAATCGACTTGCAATCAAGTCTCTATATATATTTAAAATTAATTAATCCAATTGATTTTTTTATAATTACTTATTATTATCTTTCTGTTATGTATCCAACCACAGAATAAGATCTTTAGATGACATTAAAAACAATTATAAATGCCAAATGCGTTTGTCACTATAGAGGTGACTGTGCATTATCGACCACGAGGAATGCGATTATTTTGCTTTTTAGTTAACATTTAATTAATGTATACTTCAATTAAATAACTCTGTGAGGCTGAAGGTAATATCAGGTTTTACGCGAATCGTCAATACTAATGCGAGGCACGTTTGTAGTAAAAGCCACTTTATTCAGGTGGTAATGATAGGTATTGTGTTATGCTGGAGAATAAAACGAACGACCTTGTTGTGTTTTTATCCACGTAAGCATCGTGACTGCTGCGACGTAATTGTCGCGGGTTCACTGTGTGCCGCAATATGAATTTGTACTCCTTTGTTCACAGTTTTTAATTCCACCGGTAAAATGTATTGTTCGAGGAACAAAAGTCTGTGGTGTCATTGTTGTTGGCCAAAGTTCATTTAAATTCCGTGCCCGTGAGAGGGAACAGTAGCAAATATGAATTCCTTTAGTCCTATTGTCAAACTGCTCTTGCTCGCTATGGTATATAGCTTTTCAAAGCCACATTGTGTTGTATTTCTGTACCAGTTCTGTGGAAACTTGACAATTATATTATAATTAATGATAGAAAGTATGTTTACAATAAAGGCATGTCTGATATCCCTTTACGTAGTTTATGTACATAAGTGACAGTTTTAATGTTTTTTGACGACGTTAACTAATACTGTAATATGTGTAATAACGAATCCTGACCTGCGATTGTTAAGTGTAATTGAACAAGGCAAGGCCCCTGCTGATCCATAAAGAGTATTCTAAAGGATGTGAAACAATTTCTACTGCTTACTAATTTCTAAAAGGTAGCTTATGTGTAAACCTTTTCCATCCATTCATCAGTCCTTCGAAGTCCACTGTTGGACACAGGGCTCTCCTAACTAGCGCCATTCTGACTGGTCCTGAGCCCCCTGAATCTTTTATTCTTGTATAAATAGTAATTTAAGACATAGAATAACAATTATTTTTACATGTGGTGGTAAAGGTGGTAAAGCTTTCATTTAGTTGTAAATATACAACGAACAATTGTTTAATACTTCACATTTGATGTCTCAAATTTTACGGACTGGTTTTCGAAATTCGGAACCATAATGTTAAGTTCTATGTATGTACTAAATGTTATGTTCAGTAATTTTTGCGCGTAACAGAAATGCCGAAAATTGTTATTTGGCATGTTTTAACATATATTTAGGCATGGATAATAATGATCTCCTACAGCTTTAATATTTATAGATGTACAATAGAGGCAATATTATAAACTGTGTATTATACCTTCATGTATTGTTTCTGCCTTCAATCATCTTTGCATATCAATTGGTTGGGATAGAAGGGTTTTCCAACTTGGTCTTCACAAGGCACATTAATTGTCATAAACATTGAAGAGGGCTTTGATGTGTTGTTTATTGAGGGTTGTCTGAGTTATGTAATTGATTTAAGTTGTTATAACTACATATAAGATGAAATGATTTCCATATCAGAAGAAAACTTTCACCAGATCACACTTCTCTCATTGTTTTCATCTTTACATAAAATACAATTTTAAATGATCACTTTCTATACATGATGGATATATGAGAAAAACTATTATAAATGAAAAAAATATTTGCTAGAATTTTTATCTGTTTATCTGTGCGTTTATGCGCGGAATATTGTTTGTTCAATCTCAGAAACAGTTTAAACGATTTTTTATGGTTTTCACTAATGTATTGCAGTAAGCTTCACTGAATATTGAAAGTTCGTTTCATTTCAATCCATCCATAAATAAAAAAGTTATAAATCAATATATTTTTAATTCACAGAACGAGAAAAAGCCAGTCCTAAAACAATGCAGGTGCTATTACGTGTGAGCGTAAGCGTGGTTTTTCTGAAGCGAAGAGAGGGCGGTTTACTAGTGGATAATATTTTTATTAATATAAATTTCATCGCAGCGTCTCCAAAATATTTGTATTCGACTCATATTTGGTATATCTACGGAAATTTGTCCATATTTCTGAGTATCGATCTAAGCTCAGGCGACTCCCAATCCGTCTTCGCCGGAATAGTTATATTCTCTCTGCTTATACTGTGTCCTATTTAATCCAAACACGCCTGAATACTTAGAACAACGATTCCAATTCAAATCTATTTCTCATCGTGATCGTTATCTACCCTCTAATGGCCGTATTGGGGCGGTCTATAATACTCCCCCCAATCTCATGCTGGTAGAAAAGGGTGTCGTAAGAGGCGACAGAAGCCAGCCTGCTTGGTGGTAGGGCTTCGCGTAAGGATTATATTATCAGTCCGTGAAGCCTGCTTGGCTAGCTACCACCCTCCTGATTGAGTCAGCCGTCCAACGACTCATCATCAGTGATACCTTTGGTCTTGCTTATGTCCATGGGCGACGGTGACCACTTACCATCAGGTGGCTCGTCTGCTCGTTTTTCGGCTTATAATATTAAAAAAAACTTTCTCTCTTAGTCCCATCCAGATCTCATCTTTCTATGGTCAATCTTTCACCACAGTGGCTGTGCGACTTTAGAACTCCTCATCAGTTACAATACGGTGTGCGCAGTCACTAGAATAATTTAAAAAACTAGTGAAGGAGCCTTATCTCTCAATATGATTACCATTAGTTTTCTACTATCTTTTGTTATCTTAATACCACTATATCCCTTTTTAACAATTCTTACACATTATCACAATTGTCAAATAATATTTAGGTCTCACTGCAGTTTTATTAATACAGTTTAAGTAATAAGTTTAATGCTTTGAGAAACATTTTTATGTTTGCACATCGTACCTGTATTTGTGTACATTGTTATTTATTTTTGTCGGGCGCTTCTGTTCAGCTCATTTTTCAGCACAGAAACATAATTGTCTATTGCAAAAATAATAACAAATTTTTCGTTACTCATTTCGTAGAAACAGTTCCATTTTTTAAAAAGATTTTGATACCCTTTGGTATTATAAATTATAAATATGCAGTGAAGTTAATCTGAGCACTGGTATTTCACGTGATACTTTTGATACATAGTATATAATTATATGGGCAGGCGAACCATGAAAAATATAAATATTTTAGCTGCTATATCGATAACAAAGTCTTTGTACATTAAATTACAAAAAAAAATATAATAATAATAATAATAATAATACTCTTTATTGTACACCATAGCACGGACATGTCTTGAGAACAATTTAAACAAGATGAATATACAATGGGCGGTCTTATCGCTAAAAAGCGATTTCTTCCAGACAACCTTGAGGTGAGAAGTTAAAAGCATAGGAATATTATCTAGAGGCTGGGTGTACTAAACAAAATTGGATAACAGCTTAAACATTACATATCTTATAGACAGCAATGAACGAAGTTAGTATAGGGAAGTAAGCAGAACACAAAATCAAAGTTGTAAGTAATATTTTCTGACTTTATTTTTAAAAGAGTTTAGGGAATCAACGTGACGTATGTTTTTAGGTAGAGAATTCCAAAGGCGTACGGCTGTAGCCGTAAAGGAGTTATGGTAAAATGAGGTTGAGTGAGTTGGAGTACTAAGAACAAGAGATGTTGAGGAGCGTAGGATTCGATTATGGGTTAAATGGAGAAATTTGAAATTTTCTTTGAGGTACGGTGGATATTTTCGATCAAACAGGATATTAAAGAGAAGAGTGAGAATGTGAGCATTCCGGCGAAGGCGAATTGGGAGCCACTTGAGTTTAGTGCGAAATTCGGAAATGTGGTCATATTTTCGAAGTCCAAATATAAACCGTATGCACAAGTTTTGAAGGCGCTGAAGTTTATTGAGTTGCTCCTCAGTAATGTCGAGATAGCACGCATCGGCATAGTCAAGTATAGGAAGAAGTAATGATTGGGCAAGCGAAATTTTTGTTGGAATAGGAAGGACATTCTTGAGTCTTCTGAGAGTACCCATTGCAGCAAATAGTTTCTTACTTACTTCAGTAAGCTGCGGTACCCAGGAAAGGTATTCGTCAATATAGATTCCTAAGTTCTTAACCTTTTTTGCGTATGGAATAGAAACATGGTCGAGTGAAACCTTTGGCACTTGGGACCAGTCAATTTTGGCGACAAGTCGTGGGCTACCTATTATGATAGTCTGGGATTTACTAGGATTTAACTTAAGACCAAAACTTCTACTCCAGTTCGAGATATTGATAAGGTCAGCATTGGTGGATGCAATAGCAAATGGCAAATCACCTAATGTTGCTTGATTGTATATTTGTAGATCGTCTGCATACAAATGGTAAAGAGAAGAAATATGGAGACTAACAGAATTTATGAAGATAGAGAAAAGGAGAGGAGACAACACGCCACCTTGTGGGACTCCAGCAACTGTGCCAATCCAAGATGAAAATTTATCCTGGACTTGCACACGTTGGCGTCGTCCGAACAAGTAACTACGAAACCAATCAATCGACGTCGGAGATATGTTGAGAGTGCGTAGAACCCCTAAAAGGAGATCAAAATCTACGGTGTTGAACGCATTGCTGAAATCAAGCAAGGTCAAAACTGTAAGTTTTTGGCAGTCCATTCCTCGACGTATGTCATCTGTGATTTTAAGCAAAGCCGTTGTAGTGCTATGCCCTAACCGAAAGCCAGACTGGAGGGGATTTAAAAGAGCATGTCTTGAGAGATATGAGCTGAGCTGCTGATGGACTAAACGCTCGAGGACTTTGGATAGGAAGGGGAGAATAGAAATTGGCCGAAATTGAGAGGTGGAACAAGGATTAGATTTTTTCGGAATAGGGATGATATAGGCATCTTTCCAAATAGTAGGAAAAAAATTTTGGATGATGGATTGATTAAGAATAAATGTGATAGTGGGAGCGAGGAGGTCAAGAAGGGGAAGTATCATCTTTCGGCTAATGCTGTCACTACCCACTGCGTCAGAGGATATGGATTGCAGAGCCCTCACAACATCACGATCCGTGAATTGATTAAACGAAAAGCATGGAAAATTTGAGTTAGGAAATCGAGAAAGGAGATCTAATGTTTCTAACTTTGCTTTGCTTTCAATACAAGAAATCGTAGAGAAGTCATCATTAAGTTGGTTGAGATTGAGATTGTGAGGTAGAGTATTTTGTGTAGATTTCCCAACTCCTAAGTTTTTGAGAAACCTCCAGACTCGATTGGGATCCTTGTTTTGAACCGATTTATGAATGTGGCGTCGTTGTAAGTCTCTACACAACGTATTACAGCGATTTCTTATACACTTGTATTTATCATATGAGCGTGTATCATTAGGATTCGATTTGTATTTTGATTTGGCTGCGTTTTTTTTATCAATAACTGTTCTTAAATTATCTGTCAACCATGGCGCGGGTGGATGCCGCATACGGACGGGACGAACAGGAGCATGCAAGTCATAAAGTTGTATCAGCAGTGAATTAAAGAGTGCCACCTGGTCGTCGACTGAGTGAGCTCCCATGATCACACTCCAATCCATGTTGGCAGCATCTTGTCGGAGCTTTTTAAGGTCCATTCCATTAAAATTTCGCTGAAGGTGAATCTTTGACTTTGCCTTGGGAGATCGGATTTTATAAGATAAATACAGGAGGTCATGGTATGAAAATCCCTCAGCACTACACTGGCCATACTTTGCAACATATTCCGAAGAGGTTACTATAATAAGATCTAATAAAGACGGCTCGCAATTAGGGAAGTAATGCGTGGCGCTGAGACGTAGTAAGTGAAGGTTAGCGGCGTCGACTAATGATTGTACCTTGTGTGACCTGGTATCCTGCTTCAGCAAACAAGTGTTAAAATCGCCCATAATAATTGTGTGTTCGTGAAGAGGACAAAATTTTTCAAATAAACTATCTAAGCATGAGAAGTAGTTTATGTTTAGGGAAGGGCTGTAGAAAACACCGAGAAGTACTTTTACATGCGAGAGGTGCACTTCTATAAAGAGATGCTCAGCTTCGTTTCCAGACACGTCTTGCGGTGATGTACTTATAATTGAGAAAGCAATATGTGAACGAAGGTAGATAGCGACCCCTCCACCGCCCCGGTTGATGCGGTCGCTACGGATTAAATGAAATCCAGGAAGTGAGTATGCTGTCGATGGAAGACATGGCTTAAGCCAGGACTCCGAAACAAGAATTGCGTGTATATGTTGGCCGTCAAAGGTCGTCAACATGTCGGGGTAATGTGCTGGAATGCTTTGGGCGTTAATGTGAACAACGTTAAAGTTTTTCAGAACATCTAAGAAATGAGAATCTAGTTTTACATTCAGTGACGGAATACTTTCGAAACTGTCATTATTTGATCTATCGGAAGTAGATTTAAAGGAGTCAGAGAGTTCTTTGCTATCGTTAAGAACCATTACTTAAAATAATGTGTATCTGTATATATAACTAAATAAAATAATATAAATCTTGTATATAAAGCTTATTGAGTATTAACAACAACCCCTTCTTCTAACTTCTACCCGCCAGCTGTAGTAAGAACGATATAGCATAAATAATGGAAACAACCGTAAAATACTAAAAAATCACTTAACACTATACACTAAGAATGTTTCACAATAACAAGCATAATTTTAAGACATATATATACATATATATATATATATATGTATGTAGTAGTATGTATGTAGACATATATATATATGTATGTCTTAAAATTATAAATCTAAAATATATATATATATATTTGAAGGCCTATAAAAATTTCTAAAAACACTTATATCACAATTTTTTAAGAAAGTAAATGATAAGATTTTGAAGTAAATGATAATAAGTAAATAAATGTGGCATAATGAATGGTTTATCTGCGCCGAGACGTCCACCATCAAATGATGCTAACTTCACTTCTGTTTACTTTACGTAAACGGTATGTCAAATTATCAAACGTCAGAAAGAAATCTTATAGATTACGTAAACGGTATGTCAAATTATCAAACGTCAGAAAGAAATCTTATAGATGACCCTAAAGTATTTAAATATTTTCTGTATAAAAAAGCTAAAAGAAGGTACTATACAACCTGTAAAAGTAAACAAATTATTACGGTGCAGAGCACAGATTTTGCGAGGAAAAGAAGAAAAAAAAAAAAATAATAATAAGAACACTGCAAGAATTTTAAGATGCAAACCAAACCGTGAAAAATAATTTGACAACAGGCATCTAGTAGATAAAAACATCGCTTAGAAGTAAATTACTGTTTACTAGTGCCTCTCCTTGATCGACCTGAAGAACCTCCAGCATCCAGTATTTGATTGGTACTCGCCACAGGCTGCGCCTTGGTTTTAGGTACCACCGCCGATGAAATAGCTTCTACTTCCCCCAAGCATTCAACTTCATGATGTACACCATCTGGCGCAAGTATGTGAATAATACCATCCCGAGTCCAACACTTGTTAACACCGAAGCGCTGTCTAGCCCGCACGAAAGCGCCGTGCCTACACTTCGTAAGAAACTCTGACAGTGTGACACCAGTGCCCTTCAGTTTAGATTTGGCGAACCAAACTTGATCACGAATTGATAGCTCCCTACATTTGATTACCAGAGGTCTTGGTCTGTTTTCAGTCAGGCGTCCCAAGCGGTGGGCTCGGCATATAGAATTAGGTGTAAAATTTGTCAACTTCAACTTCTCCTGGACAACTTTCGTGACAGTTGAATTGATGTCCTCACCTTTTTGTTCAGGAACTCCATGTAATAAAAGCATCTTGCGCCGTCCTCTCATATCCAATCGATCCATTTGTCTAGCAAGGAATTCCATCTGTTTTTGTATGGTGTTGAGCGCAGAGAGAATAAACATTCGAAAAGTGGAAAAGTCTGATGCTAATGTATTTGTGGTTGGTGATGAAGAGCTGGTTTGCTGCAATTGCTGCTGAAATTCATCCATCTTGCTGGTGAAGAGCTGAGTCATAGCTGCCAGAGAGCCTTCTAGTGATTCCATAGTGTACAGTGTACTTGTAAAGTTTGTTACAGTGATATCTATGAAGCTAAAGTTTTACAGTTGTTATGGAATGGGGCTGGTAGGTAGAATTGATTTCACAAACACATATGGAGTAACAACAGATCAATGTTAAAATTATACAGATTCAGATGCGTTACTTTTATAATAAAAATTTGTATAAATAAATAATCACTCTGCATTGCGGGTGTGGCATTGAAAATACACAGTTAGCAACAAAAAAAATCAAGACAAATAAATATTTTTTTGTCCCATAGATGTATGGCCCGGCCAGTATTCGTACTGGATCCTTGAGTTCGTACCAAATCAAGTCTCTCTTGTTGAAGATCGCTGATCTCTGTATCACTAATTTGAATCCAATGTGAAAGATTTGTAATCAAATGAAAGAAGGTTCCAGGCGAGACTAATTTATTAAAATAACAATGACGGTGGTTAACAAGTAATATATCTACTACCCTCATATGTCAATACAGTAGAATATTTCCTCCCCTAAAAAGAAGTTACTACTGTGACTATGAACTACTGAAATATACTTCATGCTGTAGGTAAACTATTTTATTATCCTGAAGTTATATGACTATTAATTAACCGAAATTATTATTCAAACGCATTAAGCGACGCATTAAACGCATTAAGTAGTATATATAATAAAAAAAATAGAAAAGTAATACGAACAAAATTATTCTGAATCAACATCATGTTTGTCTTTTACACGGTTTTGTATTAACCCAATTACCATCAGTGTTACGTAAAGCCTCGTTAGGTGAGTTTGATGTCGTGGGTGTGCTCTGAGCTAAATCACCGGACGTAATTGTCAAAATCTCACGAATAGTGTCGTCCACAGATTGGTCCGAGCTAACCGCATCTATGCCTGGTGAAGAATATTTCATTGATTTTCTTACCGGTATTATCTGGTCGATATGTTTACGAAATTCACCTTCCTTACATTTTATTGTATACGTGACGGCACCCATCTTCTCCGTTACTTTCCCTTCCATCCACTTCGGTCCATTGTTTGAATAATTTCTTATCAATCGTATCGTCGGGGCGTAGTTGCCTGCACGTACCACCTACATTGATTGATACTGATACTGTGCTCTCTGTGCTGCCTCCACTATATCCGCTGTGTCCACCCGCACCAGGTCCAACCGCATGCGCAGCCAGCGCCCCAGCATGGCCACTGATGGCTCCTTCTGTATTGTAGTGTGCGCCGTGTTACGATACTTTAATAAGAAATTACACAATTCCTTTTCATTATTATTTCCTTGGGCGACCGCCTTCCTTATTACTTTTTCAAATATTTTAACTGTATTCTCTGAAGCACCGTTACTCGATGGATGATACGGGGGAGCCAAAATATGTTTGATTCCATTGCAACGTAAAAATAATTCGAATTCCGCCGATCGAAATGGTGCTCCTCAGTCAGTGACTGTCTGTTTCAGCAGCCCAAAACGAGTAACCAATTCTAGTAACTTACTAGCAACTAGATTCGCCGACGTTCCCTTGGACATCGTAAAAGTCTCCATCCATTTTGAGTGTGCATGAATTATAAAGAAGTAGTACTTACCGGCATAGTGCAAGAAGTCAGCATGGAGTCTCGTCCAGGGCTCTCTCGGCCACGCGTGCGGTGCGGGTGGGACGTGAGGCGGTGCGTTGCGTTGCTGTCGGCACGCATCTTTAAGTCGCGTCAGAACAGCCCTTAGGTTAATTAAATGCTTGTCCTATCCCGTTACGCAAATATCATCGATGAACGCTATACATTGAATACTCGTAAGTGTTTACTCTAAAAATTTTTGAAATATTTCTGGTACTCGTGTATTATGATTTTTCACTTTTAACTAATCAGTAGTTATCACCCCCCTAGAATTAAGCGTAGATTATGTTTACGCGTTTCGGTTGCAGTGACGGACAGAGAGCTTGACTGCAACGCATCGGCGATAGCTCTGGTGTTACGGATATGTATACGTTTGTCTGATGTTAATATAAAAATAGAACCCAGAATCATTCGCTCGGCAGGCAAGGACTCTACCATACGGGTAAATTAGTTTATTTATTAATTATAATATTTCACTAAACCCTACTTAACATTGGGTCATCATTATCGTTACGAGCAATAATTTTCCACTATTATTATTTTGACGACCCCGTAGCCCAGTTGGTAGTGACCCTGCCTGCCGAGCGTGGGGTCCCGGGTTCGATTCCCGGCCGGGGCAGATATTTATGTGACAGATAAATGTTTGTTCTCGGGTCATGGGTGTTTGTGATGTGATAATTGTGTATGTCCATGCCACCCGCAACACAGGGAATCCTAGTGCGGGGGTGTGAGTGTGTAACCGTTAACCGTTAACTACTGAACTCAGGTCTCCTCTCACAATGACACGTTAATGGACTTCAACTTTGTGAACATCATGGAGAACATTCAGGTACGCAAAATTCTTCACCATATCTTGTTTTACCGAAGCAAACAACAAATAATTGTTAATACGCATAAATTTGAAAAAGTAGAGGTCCGTGCAGGATTTGAACTCGAGTCTTCCATGCGAGAGGCCAACCTTCGAAACCACTAGGCTACCATAGCTTAATAAATATTGAGAATGTTATGTGTTTTCTGTATGGGTAAATTATGTATCATCCAGTTTAAACAAAAATAAGCCGGATATGTCGGCTTTCATCACATAAAGATCATCGTACACTACGAGTAGATCGACTCATTGGGCATCATTCATTGGAGTCAATTTGCGCTTCAGCGAACAATCAATTGGGTGATTCACCCGATACTCGCAGGTAGACAATATGTCGTCAACGAGTGGGTGAGATGCCCTACGTCGTGTGAGTACCTATCAACTCAACCCGATCTTAGTTGTAGATAGAATGTTATTCCAAAGAGTCATGTTGTTGAAATGTATCACTTTATGTTTTGTGGGTCTATAATCGTACGTGTGTAGTAAAGCGGGGCCGACGTGTGGACGACGCAATGTTTCACTATAGGCAAAAGCATTAAAAATGTATGTCATGTATAAGCTTGGTGCACTCTACTTTACTTTTACTTGAAAATTACGCTCCTTTTATTTTTATTTTAAACTTCCTACTTTTGAATTTTAAAAATTGTACTGTAGAAAAAACTATGTTGAGTTGATATTTCATTTGTTTTATTTTGAAGTATAAACCCGCCGTCGCTTCGGTTTAGAAACTTACGTCCTGCTTGTACTCGATTTTATTATTCGATCGATTTCTTCGCATTTATTATATTATTATATGTTGTATTTTATGACGTAATAATTTTTATGTTTTCCTAGTTCGATTATTTTGTAAACTTTGTTAACTGCCTTCTTAAGGTTCATGTTCCGCCGAAACATGTCCATTTCCCGGGCTGAACAGTATCCTAGATTACGACCATAATCAAGGATGTAAGTTCGAAATATGCTAAGAAATATCTAAATCTCTATAGATTGTACATGTGTACCTTGTACCCTTACCTGTGTACACAGGTTACAGTTTTAACATTAGTATAGAAGATAGAGCTGGTGTAGTCGCAATAATCGTAGTGCACGATTACCTAACACAAGGTTATCTTTTCTGGCTTAGAGCGGACTAATGTTTTCATAGCCAAGGTATAAATCTACGACTTTCAATAGGCCCTGAAGGATTTGGAAGAATCTATTGAAAGAAGCCTTAATCTGTTTTATGTTAAGAGGATATTCACATAAATCCTCACGGGATTATTTCTGTACCATATTTCCTTATTTTTGTAGGTACTGTTAATATTAACTTGAAAGCGGTTTAGTAAATCCCCTACATAAATACTTTATTAGAATGATTAGTAGTGTAATGTTTATTCGTTTTTTTTTCTTTCTTTAATTCTGATAATATTGAAAACAATCACAATTCATTTACTGCCTTACACACGGGTCGGTTGAAAGAGAGTTTAAGGATATTGTTGACCACATTGAGTAAAGTGTTGTTTGGCAACTAGTGAAATACAAAGTGAATGGCTATCCTCAAATTTTAAAATGGAAAGAAATAACATTTAATGTAAGTTACTTTATAAATATTTACATAATTACTAGTATTTTGCTGAAGCCTGTAACATTAACGCACTAGTACATTTGTAACTATATAACTGATTGTTCAGAAAATCATTAAGAGGCGACAGAAGTTAGTTTGCTTGGTGGTAGGGCTTCACGTGAGGATTATATTATCAGTATTATTATTCAGTCATTAATATTATTACTGGTATTATTATCTTTCCGTGAAGCCTGTCTGGCTAGCTACCACCCTCCTGCTTGAGTCAGCCGCCAAACGACTCGTCGTGTTTCGGCTGGGGGCTTGAGAGTCAGTACATTCTTTCTTACGTTCTTCTCATTTCCTGGCCGACAACGCATCAGTGATGCCTTTGCTCTTGCTGATGTCCATGGGCGACGGTGACTATTTACCATCAGGTGACTCGTCAGCTCGTTTGTCGGCTTTTAACATGAACCATGGATATCCTCGTAGTATTTGAATTTTTTTTTTCTAAATATAATACTGAAGTGTTTATTGGTTAAATTCATAAAAATAGTAACTATTCGTAACAGTTACCAAATGTGATAGTATGATGTTAATAGCTTTCCGATGATAATATAATATATTGTAACTTGTGATGAAAATATTGTTGGGACTTGAATAATTTGTAATATTTAACTAGGATTGAAGTAGGTCACTTATAAACTATGGTAAGAACAAGAGAAGTTTCTGAGAGTTTTGAGAGTTGTCGAATTAATTTTAGTTCCAGTTTGAATCGTAAGATGACATTGATAACCCTCAAGACAAGTAATCTGCATCGGTAAACGACCGTCATTTCTCACTGGAACAATTTTAAACTTTTGACTCACTTTACTTTCGATTGTCAGTCTAGAAGGTTCCATAAATCTCTCAAAAATACAAGTTGAGTATTATTTCATTTTATTCTTCCAAAAAACTCTCATATTACATATCTTACAGTTTATTTAATTTTGTGTTTTTCGTATTCATAGTACCTGACTCTGTATATTATCAAAATATACTTTTCTCGTTGTGAAGTACATGTAAGATACAATAATATCTATAAACACAACGACCATCTTGATTCATGTAATTATTATTCGAGCCAATTTTCATCATTTCTTCTAAATGGCGGGTTGCGAGGGTGAAGCAATTTTGTCAGAGGCCTACAAAAGTTTGAAAAAGGAAAATTACACAATTTGCTAATGGGCACGCTGCGAATAATAATTCGTAGAGCAGTTTTAGTAGGTACTACCGCAAATGGTGGTTATTAAATGGAATTGAAATTAATGTTTAATCTTTGACCTCAAACCTTTACTGTTCTTTAAATTTTTTGACTAATTTCTTTCAAGAACTGAGAATACGTAAAACAAGATTGTATTGAGTAATTAAAAAATAAGGATGGTGGTTTATGAAAAAATAAAAATAAGTGCATTTTCACGAGGCAACGATGCCTTAAGTTTGCTTGTTTATTTAGCTTTAGTGTCATGTGTAATGGTAATAACAACGCAAAACATGTAGAATAAATCGAAAAAGATGTGATTATAAAAATCTAACACATATCAGAAACAATAATGCGTATTTTAGGTTAAAAAACAGTATGCAGAAGGTCCATAATAGAATTAAATTCAAAAAGGACGATTTCGTTAATACAAAGCTTGCATCCAGGTGAGTCCAATCTCGACCGGAATCGGATTACCGGCTGTGGTTGTGGGCCTACGGAGGTCAGTTCAACTCGTATAAATGCGCGATTTGGCGGGAAATTTACAACTTTTTCTCGGTTCTCGGTTCTCCGATGGAGGCAGTAAACTCGGAAGTAATCTCGCCACACCAGCTACCGAGTTATTTCGCAGAATATTGCGGGGCGCGTGACTAATAAAATGACAAATAGAGGTTCCAGGACCGCTGGGGACACGCTGAAATGAGCGTTGCGAGTTTTGGGGTGAGTAGTAGTTGTTTACCTGTTTGTCTTCATATTGGATAAACTAAACTGAAATGTAATTTTACACGTCGGTTGGGTGCTGTTGTATAGAAACAAACATTTTGTAACTTTATCGAAATTAAAATCTTCGTTATGCTTTTAAACAAAATTATTTTTGTCAATAACAGATACATATATGAGTAGTCTGGTCTGCCTATATACAACCGTAATACCAAAGGCTTTGCAGTTGATTCTAGGAGGGTGGTAAATAGCCAGGCTGATAAAAATCCTTACCACCACGTTAAAGCGCCGTCGAAATTCGTAAATAAAAATTGTAACAATATTTGTAAAATAATTTGAAACTTTAATAAAGTTGATAATGTTTCAAACTAAATATAATAGAATATTTCAGAAAACGCATGAATCGGTGACCGATTCTAGCTAGTCTGCTTAACATAAATATATACTTACCGGGAATTTATAGCAGGGCATTGTATTATTCACTTTTTAAAATCAAATTACAAAGTATCACAGGAAATCAAAAAGTCTGCACCGACCGGAAATTTTCGCTAGCTCAGCAAAAAAGACGAAACAAGCTCAAGCTGCCGGGACAAAACGCGAGGGGAAATTACACCGACCGAATTGGTTTGCCATGTACACTACGAGTTTGTACGTTAACCAAAACGTAATTATTACTTAGGCCGATGAAGAGTAAACTTTAAAATTACCTAACTAACTTGGACGGATCCCTTGAAACTTTTTATCAATGGGTCGTAGCTTTGCCGTAAGAAACTGGTTCTGAAACAATTCACTTTAAACAGATTCAAAAGTTTGTTTAGAAATATTTTTAAAAAGAGATGTCGATTAATGGGGGTGTTTAAGTATAAATAGATTCAAAGAATATATTTTGGCTGTTGGAGGTTGTGTATAAATAAAATATGTAATCTGACGGATGTGTGAAAAATAAGAAAATAGAATATAGTTTGAAATAAATGTCTAAAACGAAAAGTCGTTTCCCTATATTATATATATAAAATCCCTGTAAATAATGTAGGAGCAGCCACATTTTCCAACAGGTTATGGGCCCAGGAATATAAAAAAAGGGCTGAAATATAAAAACACAAGATATAGTGAAATTTGAGTGGTAACGTGAAAATCTATCGAAGATGACAGATGATTTTGAATCATCCGGTTCCATTTGTGGAATAAAGAAGCTTAGTGGTGCGACAGATTTTGCAATTTGGAAGTTTCAAGTTAAAAATTACTTGGAGTGCAAAAACTGGTGGGAGGCTGTTGAATCTGAAGAGGTTACGCCAGCACTGAAAGAAGCTGATAGGAAGGCACGAACCACCTTATGTCTATTGTTAGAGCCATCGTGTTTTGCTCATGTATATAATGGCAAAACGGCGCGTGAAGTATGGAACAATCTGTGCGGCGCATATGAAGACAATGGCTGGGATAGACGAATTTCACTGCAAAGAAAATTATAGTCCTGTAAATTGGATACATTTTCGTGTATGGAAAAATATATTTCAGGAGTGATATCCATTTCACAAGAGTTGGCTGCGATTGATGCGAAAGTGTCTGATGACTGGTTAATTTCCATCTTGCTTGATGGGTTAACAGTTGAATATAATCCAATGATAATGGCAATTGACAATTGTGGAAAGGAGATTAGCTTAGAGCAAATTAAAACAAAGTTAATGCAAGAAGCTAATAGACAAGCGGATATACGGGCTGGCACAGAAGCTGATGAACAAGCACTTGTTTCTAAAAAACGAAATGTAAATGTACCGAAAAAGTTTGTTCGAAGGTCAGTGATGAAATGTTTTAAATGCCACAAGCCAGGACATAAAGCATCACAATGTACAAAACTGTATGCTGATGTTTGTATGAGTACTACTGATCAGAATAAAAAGGATCAAAACACATGGTACGTAGACAGTGGTTGTTCTAGTCATATGACTTATAATGCAAACAAGTTACATGATTATCGGAAAGTTAATGATAATTTAAAAATTAAAGTGACTAATGGTGACGAAATATCAGTTGAGGGCAAAGGAAATGCCATACCAAAAATCAGCGGAAGATCTAATTTCATCTTGAAAAATGTATTGCATGTTCCTAGATTATCAATGAATTTGATATCGGTGAGTGATCTAGTAAAAAATGATTACAGTGTAAATTTTGATAAAAGAGGTTGCACTATTCATGATGAAGTAGTTGCGAGATGTAATGAAGTTGACGGCATTTTCAAATTAAATGAGAACATTAATTGTGTCAATGTAGCATTGTCAAATAAACCTCTGTCAAATTTATGGCATAAAAGATTAGCTCATTTAGGACAAAAATATATGCTGATGTTAAAAAAAATGGTAACTGGTATACAATTCAACACGAAACAAAAGATTGAGCCGTGTATTCCATGCATCAACAGTAACACATGTAAAAGTCCATTCAAAAATAAAGGTACAAGAGCTGTACAAATTCTTGAGATTGTTCACACAGATCTTTGTGGTCCAATGGAGGAGGCATCATGTGCTGGTTCTTTTTATATGCTTTTATTTATCGATGATTTTACTTGCAAGACGCATGTTTATTTTTTAAGAAATAAAAATCAAACTTTCGATAAATTTTGTGAATATAAAGCAGAAGTAGAGAGAGAGACTGGTAAGTTGATAAAATGCATAAGATCTGATAATGGTAAAGAGTTTTGTTACCATGCCTTTGATAAATTTTTGAAATCATTTGGTATAAAGCACCAAAAGACAGTACCTTATACGCCAGAACAAAATGGCGTGGCAGAGAGGGCGAACAGATTGATAATTGAAAAAGCAAGAACGTTGCTTATTGAGGCAAATATAAGCAAAAAATTTTGGGCTGAAGCAGTTAATACTGTGGTTTATTTGAAAAATCGAAGTCCAACAAAAGCCGTTAAAAATAAAGTACCTTAAGAACTTTGGTCAAATCAGAAAGTAGACTTAAGCCATTTAAAAGTCTTCGGATGTTTAGCTTATGCTCTAAAACCTAAGCAGAAACGACAAAAGCTTGATGCGAAGACGGAGGCTTTGATTTTTATTGGCTATAGTGAGATTACAAAAGGTTATCGACTGATACACCCACAAACAGGTAAGGTAACTGTTGCAAGAAATGTAAAATTTTTGGAGAATGTTTTTCCGGACGACAGTATGAAAGTAACGAAAAACACAGTAGTTCCTATGTCAATAGAGGAAGAACAAATTGAATCTGTGATCCAGGATGTTATTTCTGATATTCATTCAACTAGTGAAGATGATTTTCAGGAAGCAGAAATATCAAACAATGAGATTGTATCTGGAGAATCAAGTACAGAACCGACTATAGAAAGATACAACTTGCGTCCTCGCAAACCCGTCGATTACATCTGCACGTATGTCAATGCTCTCGTGGATATTGATGGTAATCCGATTACTATGAAAGAGGCTCTATCTAGACCCGATTGTGAGTTATGGCGAAAAGCGATGAATGATGAATTACAATCGCTGAAGGAGAACCAAACGTGGAAGTTGGTTGATTTACCTCCAGATAAGAAGCCGATTCAATGCAAATGGATTTTTAAGATTAAACGAGACAGTGATGGTAAGATCTCTAAGTATAAAGCTAGACTGGTAGCAAAAGGATTTACACAGGTACGTGGCATAGATTACGATGAAAGTTATTCCCCTGTAGTAAGAAGCTCGACCATGCGACTGTTGTTCGCATTAGCTGTAGAATATGATTGGCAGATTGACCAGTGGGATGTCACAACTGCTTTTTTATACGGAAAATTAAAGGAGGACATCTATATGCTCGAACCAGAGGGCGCTGTCGTCAAGAAACAAGAGGCCAAGGTATGCAAATTACAGAGGTCGTTATATGGATTTAAACAAGCATCAAATGCTTGGTTCCAAGAGCTTGATAAGGAAATGTTAAGTTTAGGTTTCATACAATCAAAGATAGAACCCTTTTTATACCAAAAACTGTTAGCAGATAGGGATAGAATTGTAGTAGTAATTTATGTTGACGATATTTTTGTGTTTTGTAGTAGTAACCATGAAAGTGATAAAGTAAAATTAAAAACTGGTTTACTTAAAAAATTTAAAGTTAGGGATTTGGGTTTTGCTAGGCACGTATTAGGCATGCGACTTAGGAGAGATAAAAACACTATTTTTGTTGATAAGGAACAATATATAAACAATGTTTTAAAGGAATTTGAAATGACAGACTGCAAGCCAGTCAATACCCCTATGGAAGCTGGTCTCAGATTAGAGAAAGCTTCAGATTCCGGTTGTAGGTTGCCATATCAAAATTTAATAGGATGTTTGAACTATTTAGCACAAAATAGTCGCCCAGATATAGCGCACGCTGTAAGTGTATTATCACAATTCAATTCTTGTTATGACGAAATTCATTTCAAGAGTGCGAAACGTGTGCTTAGATATTTGAAGGGAACATCTGATTTTGCTGTTACTTTTACAAAAACAGGAAATTTTGATTTACTTGGCTATGTTGATGCGGATTGGGGTGGGTCATATGATAGATAATCCTTTACTGGCATTATATTTAAATTAGGCGATAGTTTAATATCGTGGGAAAGTCGTAAGCAGAGATGTGTGGCTCTGTCTTCAACAGAAGCAGAATATATAAGTCTTAGTCAAGCTTCTAAGGAAGCTATTTATTTAAGGAGTTTGTTGTCGTATTTAGTAGATGATACTTGTGATAAACCTGTAGTCATTTATAACGACAATCAGTCTGCACATCACATAGCTAAAAACAAGATGAACCATAATAGGACTAAACATATCGATATTAGGTTACACTTTGTTCGCGAAGCGATATCGAATGAGGCGATTGAGGTGCGGTATGCTCCATCAAGCGAAATGGTGGCGGACATGCTAACAAAATCTTTGTCAGGCCCCAAATTAAAATTAGCTTTAGCGAGATTACCCATTAAGTGGGCAGGTAATGTATTTAGTGTTACTTAATTTTTGATATGTGATGTATTTGAGGTTGTAATGGTAAATCTCTGTTTTGTTATGTTTTATTTTATGTAATGTGTAGACGTAGTTGAATATTTTAATATTTCTGTATTTAACTTAGGTGTGCTCAACTTAGGTTATTAAAACATCTGCCAGATTAAGGGTGCGTGTTGGAGGTTGTATATAAATAAAATATGTAATCTGACGGATGTGTGAAAAATAAGAAAATAGAATATAGTTTGAAATAAATGTCTGAAACGAAATCGAACGAAAACGAAACGAATGTCGTTTCCCTATATTATATATATAAAATCCCTGTAAATAATGTAGGAGCAGCCACATTTTCCAACATTGGCGAACCTAAAAAACTTGGTACCGACTTAAAATCGTTACTGATCATCTTTTGTCAATAGAAAAATTGATAAAACGACTTATGAAAAATATCAAAAGTATATAAACCTTCACACACATATTATATTTATATATTTTTAGACCGTGAATTTTACAAGGTCTGTTTTTATATTTTCAACTATTTTTTTCTTATTGGTGCGGAATATAGTTTAGGAATTTTCCACAACCATATTAAGTAAGAGGAATTTTCCATTCAAAGTTGTAGGTATGGTGATGCACACGTGACATCGCAAGTGAAGACTTCGCGACGACGAAGTCTTGTACCATGGTTTTCTGAATTTTGTTCAAGATTCTTGTACAATGTACTTACAGTATTGAAGTGTTATATAAAAATTACGGGCTAAAATATGAATGAAACATGGTTAATTATTATTATTTCATTATTTTCGTAATAAGCCAGTCTAATTTAAACATCCCTTTGTCTAGTTTCTGTATTGTCAGTTATATTAAATATATCAATAAAAAATTTATATTTTCTTATTCAAATTGTATATTTTTAAGTAACAAAAGCCAGAATTCGTATTTTTTGTATAACTCTGTCATCATCACAACTTATAACTATCCCACTATTGGGGTCGATGCCCAATTGCTCAATGTGACGGTAATGGCCGTAGTCTAAGAAGCCATCCAGACAGACAGACATGGGAGAATTCGCATAGCTTTGGCGATAGAAAACTATAGAAAACTCTGAGATGTGTAGGTTTCTTTAAGATTCTTAATTCTCGTTTTTTACTGAAGATATATTTTTTGTAATATGAATGTAATTTAAATATCTGAGATAGTAGCCCCCAAACGGGAGACCAACATTTAAACCATTAGGCTATCAATCGCTATTAGATCTATTTAGACTTGAATGAAATTTACATTAATCCATCTAGTACATTCGGAGAAATTATGATATGACCAGTTAAGCGAATGATACACGAGATGGATGTATAATCCTATAAGGATTCCTACGCTGACGTATGGAATCCTAAAAACAGAGTACTCGCTAATCAAAATGCGGCGATGAATGTAGATGAAACGTGAAAACAGCAATTTTGCCTCCGCAGTGAAAATTGTATTTGATCTTGTACTAAATAACATAATTTATAATATAAATGGATTTCATCAAACCACAAATTCATACGAAAATATTGCCAATTTAATGAGAAAGACAGCCATCAGAAACAAGGTAGGAAAGTTGTTTCGATACTATAAGAATAAGCGAAGCTAAAAATATTATTTATTTATATTTACTTCATTCGTAAATCTGTAAGTTAACTATTTAAGTTTACATTGATGTGTTTGCTCTCCTATATCAGAGTCAAGACTTAGTCTTTCAATGAAAATTTAGCTTTTTAACTTTAGCCCGGAATCTCTTCTAAACTTTAGATTACATTATTACATTCCAATACACTGTTTTAAAACATTGTCCTTATTCGGTTCGGTTAGGTTTTTCTTCAGAGAAACGTCGTAAAGAAACACCTGAAACATATCTCAAATACTTATAATACTCTCAAAGACATGTGAACCAACTAGACTTGACAAGTGTGGCCATGAGTTTTCACCTCCGCATTTTGAGTTTAAGCCTCAACACAACATTACGAAGTTATGGGATGTTATTTCTACTTTATTTATACAACACTAGTAGACCTAATCATTAGCATCGTCGTCACGAACCCCATGCTTGGCTTACGTTTTTTTTCTCACCGTGTGTATGGTGTAGATTAGGTAAGAAGAAATTGTTTCCAATATGAGGCATAAAAGGTAAATTAAAAAGTTAATTTACAGGTTATTAAGAACCGTCATTAGTGAAGACCCGAACATCGATACAATAGTTAGGATGATTTTAGAAATACAAATTTGAACGGGAATTAAAATTTGTATGGTTCATCTGGAAGCTCTCTGCCATCCAAATTAGTTCTGTATAACTATGTTTACAGTTGCAGCAAGAACTGCATTGCACTTACATATATAAGGTGCTTACAACATATAGACTGCATGTCAGTTTTCAGCTATCACATGAATAATAATGGATCTTAAGCCGTGAAAAGTAAATAAGTTGATCACTTATAGAGGTAGCATATATGGCATGTATGGTAGATCAAAAGTTTCTCTAAATTGTTTACCCTAAAATTAAATTTCACCATTTCACGCTTACAAAGTTACCCTCAAATATTCAAATTAATAATAAACAAAATTGTTATTTCATCACAATTACTATTAGCTAGTTAAGTGAGAAACCACAACAGCAAACTAAATTTCCCTACTAGATTTAATAAACATTTCGGAATATTCCTATAATAAGTTCAGTGAAGTGAATACAAAACAGAGCCAACCGGAAGCGGTATTACGAATTTAATCTTGCAGAAATGTGTGTGGTGTCGTAGGAATTGCTGCAACAAAGCTTCTGTTTACGACAATCGTCTACAGCTATAGAGGAAAAAATTCAAAGCAATCGAAAATACTACATGTGTTTTACATTGAACTGGGATAAAATGAATTGTTCTATTATCTTCCAGTGATGTATTACATTCAGAGTAAGTAGAAGACGATACAGAAAAATTCAGCCTATGTCAAAACGGTATTTGTTAGCATGTCAACGTTGAACGTTTTTACCTATTTCACATCTTATTTGATCGCACCGACCGTTGGGAACGTAACCCTCGTCCATAGAATAAATACTTCACTTCGTCATGAACGTCTATTTGAGATTTGATTACGTATAAAAAAATTAATGGCGAATAAAAAACGGGTTTCCCGTTTCCTTCTTGGCCGGTAATGTATTTTGTCTTACGGACGTCTATAAGTCGTGGTGACCACTTACCGTTAGCCTTAGTAATTTTGAAAATATTTGTATGATCAATTCTGTAACACATACATTAGTGTTTCAATTGAAATCTCTTAATTTCGTTAGTAATGAAGATACCAACATAGAATATTAATGTCCTAATTAATTTAACGTCGCTAACTAATAGAGTAATGTAAAATATATAAACTTTAATGTTTAATATTATATAAAGGATTTAGTTTATTAAAGATTTTTAATATCAATACTAATACAATATGGCGCAGCTTTCAAGCAACATACCTTGTAGAAACTCTGTAAGTGCTTGTTCTCGCGGAAAAATGTCATATCTGTTGACTGCTTCATTACTTCTACCTCTGTGGAAGTAAAATATGACACTGTTACACCGTTGTCTGGTGTTACAATTTTATTGTTTCACAGTCACATTTTATGGGCTCCAAATGTTTATTAAAAAGAGTTATTTATGAATTTCAGGAATAAGGAATGCATTTATGTCACAAACGGTTTTATTTACGTCACAAACAATGAAGACTGGAGAAAATACATTTAAGTATCTTCTAAATATTTGATTCGGCCAGGAACCAGAGTTCATTCTGTCGGTAGTAAGAGTTTACTCGTAATGTATATGTAATGTACTCGTACGCTTACAAATACTGATGTACACATACAAACTATGGATAGGAACTAGTGTAGTGTAATTTTACAGCTGTTAATGAAAGCCAAGTATCCATGTGATGTGTGTCAGCCCCTGCGGCGTGACATGCGGTAATGAAATGCGACCGCTCGTGCTGGTACCAAAATTAAAAGGCGGTAAAGTACGTGCATATGAGTATTGTTGTTGCCTTCTAATTCCTCGATGTTTATATCAACTAACGGTTAGTTTACAGTGTAAGGAATTTTATTTTTGATTCCAAATCAACTCTTTCTGCACATGATATACTTTGCTGAATTACAGACCAGACGGACCTAAAGTGATTAGGTCATTGGAAATGAATACACAATGTCAATTATTGCACTTTTCCATGGCTATGTGTAAAATGTTTCTCCATTCAACGCTCAATCAAGATTGACGTCTATCATTCCCACCACAACAATCGAGATTCAGATGCTTCACATTTGTCGACGTTTCAGATTGGTTTATTTAAATTTGATCAAGTTCTAGCCGTATTGGGGCGGCTTAGAATACTACCCCCAATTCCATGCTGGTAGAACAGGGTGTCGTAAGAGGCGACAGAAGCCAGCATTCTTGATGGTAGGGCTTCACATAAAGATTATATTATCAGTATTATTATTAAGTCATTAATATCATTACTGGTATTATTATCTTTCCGTCAAGCCTGCCTGGCTAGCTACCACCCTCCTGCTTGAATTAGCCGCCAAACGACTCATCGTGTTCCGGCTGGGAGCTTGAGAACCAGTACCTTCTTTCTAACCTTCTTCTCATTTCCTGGCCGACAACGCATCAGTGATACCTTTGGTCTTGCTGATGTCCATGGGCGACGGTGACCACTTACCATCCGGTGGCTCGTCTGCTCGTTTGTCGGCTATTAACATAAAAAAAGAAGTCAATTTAATAACTTATAATTTTAGTTTAATACATCAGTTGAAAAATAAATACGAATCATAAATAATAAAATAAGCTTGTCTATGTATTTAATTACTAATCTGGTGACTTAAATAATTAATATGTAAAAGTGCAATGTTTTATTACCGCTCAACAAGATGAATTACCGCTACTTTTTGCCCAGCAACGTCTTGGTGACAACTTCTCTTAAGAAGTAGCCACTTACCATCCCCTGGCCTGTCAATTTGGTTGTCAACTGTAAACATGAAAAATAGATATATAATATATGATGAACTACTACTACTAATGACTAACTACATACAATAGATATCAAGACGGTACCTAAATATGAAAAAAGTTAACTTTTATAATTATAACTGAAGCAAGCTTAATATATGAAATTTGATAGAAACAAATGACGTAGATTTGTGGATTTAATATAAATTGACGAAGACAGTTCCTTAATTTCTATTAAGTACTACACGGATTACGACAGTTTGCGAATATCATAAGCTCTAACATGAGAAGTTAGAGTATAAGGACTGAGTTTCGGAGCGGTAATGTTGTTTTTGTTTACATAATAAAGATACGTTGTTGTTACTTAAGCGACATTTCGTTTACTGTATCTTATTTCTACCTCTGTCCGTTTCGGATACGTATTCACGACCTGACTTTTTATAATCCAGTACTATAAGACAGTCGTACGGTGAACGATCGTCAAAGTTCAGAGATTTATGTAAAGACGCATCCGTGGCATTCCCTGTCCACTGTCAATTTTTTCACTTAAAACCTTGCGATTAACAGACATGGACAATTAAACAGAAAATTGTCTTGGTTTACGCGTGCAGAGTATGTGATGATATTGGGCTAGTGAGTGATTTGTAAATAGTAGTAAAAAATATATAAGTACACACACACACACACACACACACACATGTTACCCCACAGAGCTCTTGCGCGATTCAATAATTAGTGTCTGCCTATGAATCTGCGCAATCACGTGTTCTAACTACATACTAATTTTCATTACGATCAGTCAAGCCGTTCTTCACTTATAACTGGACATATAGATAGAAAGTAAGACCATGAGTAATAAAATGAATATTTATCATGAAATTTTACAAAAAAAGTGGAATGTATAGTCAGAGAGGCTCAACAGATTTGTATAGTAGTATAGATACAAGAGGTGCTGGACCGCAGCAAGATAAATAGAATTATAATTTAGTATGAATCCATTCGTTATTTTGCATTGCAAGGATTGAATCTTGAGACGCTACTTAAACAAATTTATACCACGGTTAAGCATGATGTTTATGCATTTCTTACATTATTCATGCTGTTTTAAATTGTTTCAGTCCCATTGTCTTTGAAACAAGACAGCCCAAGTACGAGGCGAGTCAATGAGAGGGTTGATGGGTTTATTTATAAAAATCATGATTATTATTACTTGGGTGGATTAAAAAGATAATCAAATTATATGTATATTTTTAAGAGTTTAAGAAACTATCGAAAAAACAGACAGGCCTTTTGATCCAATTTTCTTGTAACTGATACGAACTGTGGCATATGCTGTTCCTTTGGAGATTAGGAGTTACAAAAGATTAATTTATAATTAATAAGAACCAATAAAGAAATATGGAATAAATTAATAAAAAAAAATTATAGTTTTGTAAATAAATTAAATATATTTTTCTTATTATTTAAAATATACTAATTCGACAAAAACAGCACGCAGGTCACATAGATAATCAAGGAAGTACGAGTATGTAGAATGCGCACGCACGCACGCAAAGCAGTCGAGAGCGGTGGCGTAGAGGGGGCATGACGGCATTAAGAGAGCGTCATGCCATTTGCCGTCACGGAATACGAGTCCGTTTTAATGCCAAGACGCGCAAATAGATGTTTCACATAAAAAATGCACTTAGAATTTCCCTAATTTTTCTACAGCCGTTATAATATTATTTATTTAGTTAAAAAAAAAAAAATCACAAAGATGTTTACCACTAGTTGACAAATAGCGAAAATCACTTTGCGAAAACTGAGCGTTACTGCCGTTGGAAAAAATCTGAGTTACTCTCGCTTAAAGAAGTCTCACTTCAAAAGCTTAATTTTACAACTCCACATATTATATACTATATAACATACATATTATATATGCGGGATTGTTATTTTATTATATAAAATTTAAAAATGTTGAATGCGTGAAAGGAAACGTAAGAGTGAGTATGAGTGAGATTGAATGACGGTTTTGCAATGACGAATGGAATGAAAGGAAGAATGAGGGAGTCGTGGTTGAGACGTTGTGTGAGATAGCCGTGTGCGAAGACGAATAGTAACGATTGTAAAATAATAATTAGATTACAGCGAATAAAACAGTGTTTCTATTGGAAGGACGTTTAATTTGAAGATTACACTACATATATGTGGAGTTTCATGGAAGTCAATACTTTGATGCTAACTATTCTAGAGTCAATTTATTCTGATGGACCCCACTGAATAATGTAGTCCGTTTCGGAGCGAATAATAATGATGTTGAGCTGGTAAGTATTTTATTTGTCATAAGTGCACTTTACCTTTGTAAGTACGTAGTCTATATACTACGCATGTCTAAAACCGCATTTCATCGTACATTGTGCTCACGAATTACTGCAAAGTATTTTAATATTAACTTAATTAATTATTATTAACGTATGCAAGGATTGAAGAGTCTATTTAAATCCAGATGGATTTCATAATTGCATAAAACATTATAAAAGTCATTAAAATATTACATTCTCACAGGATTATTGTTTCATTAAACCGTAAGCAAAGATGCTTAATGTATTTGTTGGATTAATTAACAATTTGTGATAGTAGCGGAGCAGTCGGCGCTAATGAGTTGTGGACGAAGCGAGAGGAACATTGCACTGAGAAGTTTTCCAATCTAACTTCCCACTACATGAAGAATGGGATTGCCACATTGTATGCACATGGTATATTTAGTTGCGAAAATTTTAGCAGTTTTAACATTTTAACAGTTTAGCAGTTCGAGGAGTGGTCTCAATTTAGCAACTTAGAGTTTACAATCTTCGTAATTATATGATAATAATTAATTTAATTTATTATTATAATTATATGAATAATGTGGTGAAATATTGTAATGCAGATTTTTATAAAAAAATTTACGACTTTTTACTTATTGTTTGATTTTTATGTTCCAAGAAATGTTAAAGATTTAGATTTGATGTCTCGTTATCCATCCATCCATGACTATAAAAATAAGGTTTTATAGGAATTAAAATATGTAACATATATTTATTCATATTACAAACGATATTATGTAACAACGTATCTGAAAAAATTAATAACTCAAATATTTTATTATTTATCCCGAATATTCTCTCTGTAATGAAAACTTTATCCAACCGACTTTTTTTTTTATTTATTAAAGGAAAGGTAATTATAGCTTACGATTTTACTCATTATTAGCGTCGAAGATATTATTAAAAGATACTCGGCTTCTTTGTGAGTGGTTCCAAGATATGTAGAGTACTTGCCTCTAAAATTCTCTGTAGGTTATATCTATAGCTTTACTGTGTACAAATTATTTGTGTTGGAACTAACATAGCGTACAATAGGTGAAATGGTGTAAGCTAGTTTCCAAGAGCAAAAGGCGCTGGTAATATGCATATTCGGCTGAACTAGACAACTTCAACATGGAATGACAATGTTACAGATGGAAGTTATAGAGCATTTCCTAACAATTTAAATTGGTTATCCATCATCAGTCAATGTTTAAGAACTATATAGCTATATAATGAAATTAAAGAACGTTATTCAGTATGTCAAGCCTGCGAGCGCAATGTTCCGTATAAATAATCCCGAATAAAGCCTTCACACAAAATGGGTGACGCAAGTGGGGGGAAGGAGATTTATCCTCTCGAATCTAATCTTGCGGATGGCTAAAAGAGCTGTTTTTATATAAAAAAATGTCTCAATTCTCGCGTTCCACTCGCAACTAGTCAAGTACATCGAGACAATGTCTGCAGGAACTCATTTAGAGACGAATTAAAGTGCCCGCCGCAGGTACGAGCACCACACATGTTCCCAACGTATTGTTATAATTCTTTATTATTCTACTGGTGAGCTAACTCTTAATGTTTTTTCTTCACGTACAGAAATACCGAGATATTTTTACGAAATTATTTTAGTTTATTTGTACAATGTTTTAATAGGAAAAGATTATGTAAAGTAGGGTTACCAAAGCGGCTTTCAGCATTTGCGGTCTACTGGGCTTCATCTATCCTCAAGTTTAACCACAACTAATGTAGACAATTAATGTCGCCAGGTTTGTTCGTTTGCAGGTCACCATAATCTACAATAGTGTAGCTCCGATTGTAGGAATTTGTATATAATAGTACGTTGTACACGTGCCTGGTAGGTACCATCTTCCTTCTTAAACTAGTTATTAATTGTTTATCGTTAACGTGCATTATTTGGACTGTTGAAGAGCTTGTTAATAAACATATTTGCAGGTGTTAACCCAAAAGTCAAAAATTGGCTCTAAATTCAAATTTTAAAAGACATGGATCACAAGCATACCAAACATTTAAGTAGCAAACGTAGTTTATTAAATTATTGGTGGATTTTGTATAGCCGAGAGACTGAAAGCAAAGTAAGGTATAGAGAATATTAACTAAAACATTGGTCGCAAGGCAACTCTTTGAAGAATTTTCAGTCTTTCGAGTCTTTATGTCTCCATAGATGTGTTGTACTGTTTCTCGGCGGTTGCCACTGAGTCTGCGTACATATACATATATGTAGAATTGTAATATTTTCTAGTTCCTTGTTGTATCTTTATCGTTTTACGAGTAGAACTTGGTCCACATCGCAGCGTACATGAACCTTTGAAAATGTCGTATAACTATTTTTTATTTATTTAATTTTAAAATATAAATACAATTTGTTATTTACGGATATAAATAAATCTTAAAGTGAATAAAGGTGGTTAATGCATTTGCTTAAACAGTTTTGTTTTACTAAAAAATATGGTTCAGAACGCAAAATGTCTAAATTAAAATAGGTAACACGGTATCTAGAGGGCAATTACTCAACTTTATCATGGACATGTTCCTACTATGGCAATAAACAATGATTTATAAGCCTCCGCGCATAGTTATTGTGAAACACTGATTACTAAAATTGATAAACAAAATATTAAATTGACATTTTTAAAATTTATTGCTGGTATTGTGTAAAATTTTGGAGCTCGGTTATGTCTGTTTGTTTATCAAATAATTTGTTACAGTAATATAGGCCCACGTCAAAAGTTGTAAAACAATTTTAGTTTCATAAATAGTGTCGATGAATCGTTGGCGTATCTGGTTGTGATATTAAAATTACTGAATGACTCTAAAAACTAAGTTCATGTTCACAGAATATATTGTTAAGTTGGAACAATTGTATGGTCATTATAGGACCGAACAGGTGACGCTGTATTGAAGTCATTAACAAATTAAATGTTTATAAATTATTATTATTTACATATTACCACTATCCCATGTTCTATTGCTAGGCTTGGGTTGACATTGCACACAGGTTCATACAGGTTCATTGAGAGTGGTTGAGGGTCGGCACGCTGACTAAGTATGAATTAGCGGATTTTTTACATCTATGAAAGTATATTTAGAACAGGAAATCTTAGATATGCAGGTTTCTTCGCGATATTGCCTTTTATCCATTAAAGGGATAAAGTTCATAAATGCACATAATTAAAACAAACTAGCGAGTGAAGTGACAGACTATTAAACTACGAGGCCACAATACAATAACAAGTTTCTTAATGAATTAGTGGAGTATTTGTTCTGTCAGTAAATTAACTACATCATAGTTGTACGTGTAGCGAACCTTTCCTTGCTCATAGAGACGATTAATTCGTTGAGCCGAATGTACTTCAGTACGGAAAGTCTTGGAGTTATTTGGTCACGTAACCAACCATCCGAACTCGCTCCTTTCACGTAGTTTCTAATCTGCTATCAAGCTTACTTTTTTATTGCTCGGTAACTAGCAAACAAAGCCAGAGGAAAATTGGTTTATTGTACGTGGCTGGAATCCTGAAACACCGCTGTATAGTTTTATGTTATACGCTTTTATTTTTAGTAACTCGTCCCTAATACCTACCTATATAAAGTATTATTTATAAACATATATTTAAGTCTATAAATTTCGTGTTTAAATTATTTATTCTTTTCAAGGCTAAGTTGTCGGAGTTTTATGAATTAGAAACGTAATTATTTATTGCAGTATCAATAAAATATTTAAAATATTATGTGCTAACCACTTAAGATCATTTTTATATTGACTTTTATCTGCTACTAGCTGTTGTCCGCGGCTTTGCCCACGTGAAATTACTTATAATTTATTTATCTATTTTCATGAAATATCCGAGATATTGTCATGGTTCTCCATGTATAATATATTTTCTTTTTATAGTATAGATTATAGTAGGATATTATAGTATAGATGAGTACATTAATGACAAGGATGCCTGGAAAAATTAGTCGAAACCAGTTCCGCACAGGTTTAAACTTTTGTAATTACCATATGTTGTTTAAAAGATGTGCTGAGGAGTTTCTTTCGCCGTTTCTTCTCCTCATTGTTAAAGCACCTTTTCGAAACGGTGGTAGAAGGAATAAATGACGTTCATAAGTGTATTTACTGAATACCTATATGATGAAATGATTTTGAATTTGAATTTTCATTAGAATCCTCATAATTTACTGAGATAAAGTCTTTTAGTCTAGGACTTCACATTGGGTTTTTAAAAAGTGTACTCGTAGTGGATCTATCGATTGTGAAATTAACAAATTCTAAAATTAAAAAGGGAAAACAAATAACAATACTTAGTCCCATTTTTATATTTTCTGATTTAGACTGGGGCTTATGAATGAACAGTTGTTAAATAAACTAATTTTTGTAGCTGTAATAATATAAAGGTATTGATAATTTTGCTTTTGAACGTTGAAATAAGTATTTCGTTATTTCTAACCACAACTCTAATTTTCATAGAGCTTGCCTCAAAATCTATTTTCATACAACGTTTCTCCCCTTATTTTTACCCCTTAGGGGTTCGTTTACCAAAAACATGAAAACATATACATATTTCATACTTTCGTACCAGACAGCTATACGCTATTTTACGTAAATACCAAAAACAAAGTAGAATATTAAATATTGATAGAACAGTTTTATTAGCACATTTTTTAGCACATCATGATTTGAATATATTTTACAGATATCTGTTTAGGTTGCAATATATTAGGAATTTTAATGTACATCATATTTTATTCATGTCATGAACGAGTACTGCAACTATCACTAAGTTGTCAACAAATCCTTCGTTATATTTATTTCAGTAATAAATTTCAAGGTATTTTATTGTATTTGTATTTAGATGGAGAAATTTATGACAGACAAACTTACCTTAATTTCTTTTTATACTTCTAATAAAATTATTTTTGAGTGCCTTACCGTCTTTACAATAATTAATAAACGTATTTTCATGAACAATTACAGACATAAAATGTACGTGCTGTTTTAAGACTAATGTTGAATGACGCGAACAGCCCTCATCTATGTAATATTAGAAAAAAAACTTTAAATTAATCGTTCACAATGCTATGGTCGACCCTTTTTTAAATGTTAAGAGATTATGATGAGTATTTCAAAACTTTTAGCTAACTTATTTCGGGAAGAAACCGAGAAGGGTTTTTAATTAAATTAAATATGTTGAATCATAAAAATCATTCGCAAGTCCATCAAACTCAAAGGAAATGGTAAAATTTCTACAAAACGGCTTCTATTTTGTACCTACGTAGATATAGAGACATAAATAACTTGTTTGAGATGTAAAATTGAATCGATTGAAAGTTAAATCAATGCTTCTTTTATGTCTTTGTCCGAGTTGCCATATACATAACAAGCTAAATTATTTTTTTATGTCATCGTACTTTTGTAAGACAGTATTGAATGACGTGCAAAAAAGGGTTAATTAATAATAAGTAGTAATTGAGTTTGTAACTTCTTAATTTTTTTGGTAATCTTGATTATTTTCTTCAGAACTTTCTTGATACAGATATACATGGACTGCTGGATGACAAACCACCTTTAGCGTTTTCATAAGACCACGGCTACTTTAACAAAAATGCACGATTATAGAGATTTCGCTTTGGGTTGTTTATATAAGAGTTCTAAGGATATTTCTGTGCACATAGGCTATAAAAAATATAAGTTTGTTAAAAAGATTTTTAAGGTATACTATTTCCGTAAGGCTAGGCTATTAGCTAGTTTACCTATGAGACCTCTTATACCTATTTTTTTAAATATAGATGCAAACGATACTTTAACGAAAAGCCGAATGATCGATTTTCTTAGACTTCAATTAGTGTATTTCAAATTCCATTCTATATTTCAAAGAGATGCCTTTACACTGTTCTGTGGTAATTCTACAGTTTGAATGCTGCTTGTTTTGGTTTAATTTTGTTTCGCACCGTTTCCTCAAGCGAAGTTTGCTACTATATTATTCGATTTGAATGCAATGGCTATGAAATCCGTATGTCATAATTAAATTTTTAGTCACAAAATAACCGATTGTGAAGGCTAATCTGTAAAATTTTTCGCAGACTGCTTTACTCTGCTGTATGTTGTTGTTGTTGTATCTATTATCATTGTGCTGTAACTGTTAATGATTCGATGATTATAATTTTGTATGTATTTGTTTTCCGTAATATTAACTTCTACCAAGTTTTGATTTCCTGTAATCTTTGGGGAAAGACATATATTTTTTTCCACTTCATACATCACGGGGTGCACCTATTATCAATAAAATAATAACAAAGATCTTTTTATATCTATCTTTAAGCGGCTGGACATATACTTATATATTGCAGAACCGATGGTCAATGGGGCAGACGGGTTCTTGAATAAAGATCACGAATTGGCAAACATAATGTGAGATGCTCTCCGACCTGATATACTGACGTCTTTAAGAAGGCCGGTGGTAGGTATGATATATATAATATATTAGTGAATAATGTGCTAAAACTTACCTACTTTTTTCAGAGATTTCATCATTTCAGTAATCGAATAATAATGAAAATATTTTTATAATATAGATCGTATTGTTAAATACCGAGCAGTGTTTTTCTAAGCCTGTTGCTTTGATTTGATGTAAAAGGCACTGTTACCTTTTAATTTATTTTTGACTTTCGGATTTTTTTGTTATTTTTACGTAATTTGACATTAAATTGAATGACATGTATTAAATCGTAATGTAAAAGGACAATGATAGAAAAGTACGTCTCGGATTTATTTCATGTTCTCAATAAGAACTTACTGCATACAACGATAAGAAATTACATAAAAATTAACTATTTACGAAAATTCGCTAAACATAAGTAAAGAATTATATTTTTAACAAGGGATTTTACTTTAATCGTGATTTTCGTAATGGAAGCTGTTGGAAATTGTGAAATCGACTCACGATCGCGAACGTGAGAAAGTAATCAAAATTTATTATTCTTTTCTTCAATTCCAGGGACACGAGAAGTTATTTTAAAAATTCGCTTTTCATTTCTAACGACGTATTACTTATTACGTCAGTTATTTTTATGTGGATTTAGTGGATCATTGAGAATTCTGTTAGTACTTTGATTCAATTTAGGATATACAAGTAATTGTGTGATATCTACGGACCTTATTTCTTAAAATTTAGATCCTGTGAAAAAACTTATAATTTAATTTTTATTGGTATTATTGGAATGAGTAATGTACTCGTACATATAAACAGACGTTGTTTAGATATTAGAAATGAAATTTCTTGCATCGAAGATTGACATCTCACCTCGAGAAATTGATCTCATCGGTTGTTGTGCGTATTATATATCAATTTCATTTTTTGTACTATGTCTGAGAAAAATATCGAGATTTTTGTGGTTGATATGACATCATAAAATTGCTATTTTTATTTTATATATTTGTCTTTGGAATAGACAAGCTAACATTTGTTATGTTTGTGCGTTAATTAAGTCATTTTTTTATGTATTATACAAACTAAACATTATAAAATTATTAATATTTATTATTATTGTTAATATAGTATTAAATAAACCACTATGATTTACATATATGATAAAAAAGAAAAATGTAGTAGTAATAGCAGTAGAACTAATTAGTAAACTTTATAAATAAGAATTTTTTATATTGAAATATAATTGACATTGATTACTTATTTTTGGTGTAATTACAGTATACGCAAGTGTATGAGCAAATCATTGAGACCCGTAAGAACTGGATATTTCGAGCTCCCTACATCATACACACACAAACGTATGGGTATATTGGATCATATAGCATGTTATAATAATAAAAAAGATCTAGACTAATTTCCTCTATTTCCTCTACGTCGTGTGAAAAGGCTCAACTATAAAATACAAGTTTCAACGGACCGATACATTCAATCAGGGAAAGCAGCCGGCAAGGGCAGTTGGTAGATACCTTTAATGCTACAACTGAATACTATATTCAGACTCCGTTTCGACCGCTCCGCTCTCCGGCTAGCAATAAACTTCCCCGGGAAATATTTTCACATCGTTGTGGAAGTTAAAATGAAAGTAACTACACCCCGTAGAGCAATACCAGACCTCTACAGTGACGACGAATAATACGGAATATTTCGACGAGCTACATAATTTTATTCATGAGCCCGACACGCCCGATTGCATATCAAACGATTCCATAACAGTATTCTCAAGAAACGTACCGTCAAGTTTCAGAGTTGCGAAATGCAATTATTATAGTCTGAGACGTAATCAACGTTTTCACTAAATTAACCTTCCTGTACAGAGTATCAGTATGAGAGAAAATGTACAGAGAAAACAATATTTGTAACTGCTTCATTACGCTGTTACGTGCTGTTCAATTTAAGCACGTTGTACTACATCAATGGCGATGTTGTTTGAAGCTTTAAAATAACGTCAGCCTATTTTGTATATTAACAAAAAAATACACTGTGTTTCTTGTACAAACTGTTTCACGATGGCAGTGGGAACTTATATCTTTAATTAAAACTATGTATTTGTAAAATGTTAAATTTGCAAAACAATTGTCACAAAAAAACATATATTGTTGGTTAAAGTCTGTCAAAATTATAATTATATAGTTTTATGTATACACACTTGAGTGCAATAAATTCTCACTACATCGTAGATTGGTCAAGACTAATTTTTACAATTTCTATGCGATGAATTGTGGATTGTGGTAATTTTGTAAGCTTTCAACCTCTTTTGATATTATTGAGATTATTTACCATAAGTCATGGAACGTAAATATAAAAGAAATCAATTTTTAAAATAATCAATTCTTTTTTGTTTAGAATCATCAGGCCAATGTTTCATGTCATTGGAAATACAGGGGCTAAAAAAAATGGAAACCACATCTACAAAAGCCGCCCAAGTCTTCATTTTAATCCAGCAAGGGGTGTCTTAGCGTACCATTGCTCGTTTCATCTGAGCCAGTCTTTTGTCTCGAAGGTATACAAGAGGTTCAGGGAGACTGGAGACTTAGTCCGGAGACCAAGATCTGGACGACAGCGATGAAATTCGGTGAGAGATGATGATTTATTTTCACAATTTCTATCCGAAATCGACACCTGACCGGTGAGGACGTCCAGCAGCAGCTCAGAGAAGTTCGAGGGAGGACTACCAGTAAGTGGATAGCGAAATTGACCTCAAAAAGGCCTCGGGATCCAAATTGTTTCCAGTCCACCAACAAGCCCGGCTTCAGTTTGCTCGCAATCACTTACATTGGGATATGGGGCAATGGAGCCGAGTCCTGTTTTCAAACGAAGCCAGAATGTACTAGCATGTTAGCAACGTGCTAGCATGTTAGCCTAGCCAGGGAGGGAGGGTAACATTGACATATTGAGCGAAAATAACATAAACCTTGTAAAAATATTTTTTATCTTTTCGTATTACCTACTTTCTATTCATTTAGTCGGTCACAACTTCGACCTATTGCAATATTTCCCTAAATTTAGGTAGAAAATTTGATTAAATTTAAATCTTTTTGATGTCATTTGAAAGCTAACCTAACTAAATTATTTTTCAAATGATTTACCATAGTTCACTGCGTAAAAACTGTAATAAATTGCCTTGAGCAACCTGCGATGAAATGATTCCAGTTTATTGTTCTCGAGTGTATATTGTTATTTGTCACCTCCAGCTATTATTCCGATGCCTCTTTTTGAATACCTTTATCTACTAATTTTAAACTTAATAGTTATATCTTTAAATTTAATAGTTATATCTTTTATTATGTTCATTTTCCAATTCACATGCATAGTTCGGATGGACTTTTGTTTGCAAAAAACTCTTAAGTATAATTTTTCGTAATCCTACGAGTTCAAAGCTACTAGGAACCACGGTACTACTGCTATATATTATTAATGTCAGTTCCTAATACATGTATAAAACTTTAAATAATAATAACAACGAGAAACGTGTGAAAATTAAGTTCCGATTCTATAACATAGATACATACCTACAAGTCGGGATACTGACAAGTCGAGAAAATCCACTAGTCAGTATATTTTGTAATCGGCGATTAGTCAGCGAAAAGCGCTGACTAATCGATTCATTTTATACATTCATATTTCTGCTACTATAAAAATAGAGTTATTGAAAATAAATTATTGATTGACGTGATTATTAATATTAATAATTTATTGCTAATGAATTATTATTAATGATTTTTCTCTTGGAATCATTCTAACATGTATAATCCAGGATAAAAAATTCTTCCTTTAGTCACCAATAATGGAACTGTAAGAAAGTAGAAAGACTGAAATTAAGAGAAAATAAATTCGAGGATTTCTATAATACAGAATAACTTACTGTGTATTATTATGTCATAAGTAAAAAATATGAATTATTACGAGTAATTGTAATATAATCAAAATTAACCTTGAACTGAGAAGACTTAATTTTAATAAAAAATAAATTCTAAAAGAAACTACGAATGTGAATAATCAATATTATTTTCAAATTTCTAACCTACTTAGAAAATTAGATGTCGTTACATTTTCACAGTAATGACGTGTGTGTGTTATTGTGTTATTCATTTATGAAACAGTTTCTTAAATAAAACGTAAATATTATGTTGTGTCCAATATTTAAACTTTTGTACATTTGTATTAAAGGTGAATTGTAATACAATAAGATTAACGAAGCCATACGAACATGGCCAATGTCACCTGAATACCATCTAAAGCAATGATCGATTTTATTACTAGTCGGTCTTTTGCAACCGACTAGCGGCCAAGTCGATTAGTCGTCCACTATATTCGACCCATCTCTTATACATACATAAATACACAGATACATAGATACACACATACAAATATACAGATCAAGCCACATCAATATGAAAGTCCAAAAAAATAGTATCAAGTATTATTCTCGGACACTTTTCTATTAAAAAACTATAGGTTGAAGTTTAAGTGATCGAGAAAAAAGTGATATATAGTGGTTTTGCATTACTTGAGTCTGGCGCAAAGACATCGAGGCCGTTAGAAGTATTGAACTGAAGTAATCCTTATCCAATTGCAGGATAGTGTATCCGTTAATCACATTTAGTTCAATACCATTGAGAAATCATTCATGGCAAGCGTTTTACGACCATTTACGGTCTTGATTGTTTTCATTATAATAACTATGTATTAATTTAATTGTACTTTTTCCGCAGAAACTTTTCTCACGTACACGCACACAAATTACAGGCAATAACTTGGCAATGAACCAAACAATAAACGTTTATCCGCCACATAAATATCATTCCAGGAATCGAATCCGGGATAAGTGCGTGCAATATTATCGCCTACTGAACGACCAAATCGCCATATTTCATCACTAAATATAATAATTAATATTATAAGCACATGATAACAATAAAGAACAAATCCTGAGTTTTGTTGAATTAAGTTTTGACTTTTTTCTTTTATACATTATATAACCGAAAATTGAACGTCAAAATGATCTTACAAATTCCCAGAATCAAACGACTCCTTTACCGCAATTTGCAGCAAGTTTGTAATAATTTACTTAGCGCACGAAATCCCTAATTTATTGGAACAGTGGAACAGGGAGAAGTTCGATTGGTACAATAAATTTCAAATTTCATTATTTGAAGAGGAAGTCGCGAGTTGCCGATCGCAATTGCGTTTTCCGATCACGTCTCCATACTATTGGCGAGGATATTCGAGCCACCTGTGCCCGTACTCTATGAGGCTTTAAACACGCCTCTGCTCTCTCGATAAACCGACTGTGAAATATTCGCGGTGTACGCCTGAAGCCACATTTCCTTATGAATGATACATGCCATGCCGCTCTCCTCGTTTTCTAGCACGACGCGATCAAACTACGTACTTCTAGTTATTGCATAATTCGTAAATTCTGCGGCGGATTCCGACTCGGTTCCACCTGGGTTTGTTACTATTTATATACAACGTACTTACCTATTCAAAGCTCACCTTCACAGTATATTTCGAAGTGTTGCAATACAGAGTAACTTAACTGCCAGTATGCGCTTTGTAAGGTTAAGCAGTTTGCGGGTGGTAGGTGCAAAGTGTCGAGTTTTCGATTGGCGAGCTATAAATATTGTAACACCACACGCTGAAAGCGTATCCACTGAAGAATCTTGAATATAAAACTTATGTTTATTCAATCCACGTTTTTCTTTTAAAATGTTTCCTATACATAACACTGAACACTATGCAGCACACATAATAAATAATTAAAAATACCTAAATCAAATAATAAATAAAGCCCTTTTTTACCGTTACATAAATTATTTCAATTGTTATTAACATTGACTGCTAAATTATCTAATATCATGTCCAAGAATTATTTTTTCAGCAATGATTCCTTTTTTATTGAAGTTCTAAAGACTGCCTGATTATACAAGTTTGTTACGATATAAAAAATACACATCAAATCATTTTAAACATATATTATATTTCGTACAAACACTTTTTCTACATAGTACATTAAACAATATTTTAGTAAAACTGCAGATATTCCAAGAATGCAAGCCGTGGTAAATTACATCCAAACAATGCTGCCGTTTATGATAGCAATAAATTTTATACGAACATAGATGAACATTGACCTATGAGGGGATGCCTAGACCGTAAAAAGTTGGCGATGGCAGAGTGTGGTCGTGACCGTATCTCAAATTAAATCTCACCAACAAATCTTCGCGGGATGAGCTGCGCTAGCCACTACTATTGTTACAGTGAGTTGCCTCAACTTCATACTTTTTATCTAGGTATATTTTTAACATCGTATTTTATAATTTTTCTGGCCAATTTTGCACTAGTTGAACGTTTCCATGCTTTGCAGGGACTATGTTTTATTTATTAAATAAAAGAAGAACATTTACTTAATTACTTATGGGTATTACTTCATTACTTACACTTTGATCCAAAACCAAAATAACGTATGCATTAAATATTATGTTTCATATGTTTCTTATCGTTTTTATAGTAATAAATTTATTGTATTTGGTGAACAGGCTTTTCATAATCATATAATTTTAGTACGTCCTTTAGTACACTTAATAGCTACACTTTTAGAATTAAGAAAATTTGGATGCTATTCCAACTACATATTATCAAAAATATGTTACTTCTACGATACAAGTTATTACATCTCACGTAGCCTAAATCATATGTAAGCTTGAAAGTAAAATAGCAACTAGGTACACGTTGTTTGAGTTGTTGGCTATAATGTTCCTTGAAAACAAATAGAACCTTCGACTGAACAGCGATCGTATACGTATTTAAAAAGCGAAGATATTTGTACTAGTCCTTTAGTTAAACGAGCACGTCTGTTGAACAAAGCCTGAACAAAATAAAGTTGGCGCGTGAAAAATTGCGTCCCATGGTACGGGCGGGGAGCTCATCTCTTGGCGGAGTCGCGGACGTAGCGACTCGCAATTTGTTATCGTACAGCCTTAAAAATCCGCATTTTATTGTTCCGCCTCTCATTTTTACTCAAACGGTGCCCCTTCTGGGGTCGTATTTAGCTTGGAGCAAAATTATTATGAAAAAAAATCGCGCTGTCATTCCTATTCCAGTAAGCAGTAACACATTTCTCGCTAGGGAGTAGGTGGTACTTATTTTTAGTATAAAATTTTTATCATTTATAATTATGAGAATGTAAATTTAATTGTCAATATTGTCTTAACGTTATACTGTAAAATGTATTGTACACGAAAGAAATATATATTGATATCTAATATAAATCGACGCTGGAAAGCAATCTTGTCGTATCACGAAATATGCAATTTTACACCAGAGTCAAAAAACAATTTAAAAAATTCGTACCTTGTGAACTAAAAGATTTATTCGACCTTAACATATTAATGAATACATTTAGGCATTATGGTGCCTCCACACAATCAGTTAGCCTTATAAAATCTTATCATTCTAAGCATATTTAAAAAGTACTTATTAATGGAAAATGATCCCCAAGGGCAAACATTACCATGGGAGTCCCCCAAGGATCAATATTAGGACTATTTGTAATATATATCAATGATCTTCCTTATTTCACTAGGGACTTGCGTAAAACTATATTGTTTGCTGATGACATCTCCTTACTTTTAAAATTAGATAGGAGAAAACAATGTTTTGGCTATGTAAATAATACTGTTTCGCAAGTGTTACACTGGTTTACATGTAATAATCTTGGGTTAAACGCTAAAAAAACGAAATTTATTAAATTCACTTTACCAAATGGTAGACAAGTGCCATCTCATATTATTTTAAATAAGGAAGTCCTTGAACTGGTAAATTCTACCACATTTCTTGGAATCACTATAGACTCACGGCTACAATGGAGTCCTCATATTGATATCTTGTCAGGGAAACTTAGCTCTGCTACCTATGCTGTTAACAAAGTGAGGATACTAACGGACGTGGAAACATCAAGATTAGTTTATTTTAGATACTTTCCCAGTGTGATCTCTTATGATCTGTTGTTGTGGGGCTCAGCTGCTGATATTCAGTCGATTTTTATATTACAGAAAAGAGCAGTACGCGCCATTTACAACCTCAGGCCTAAGGATTCCCTTAGAGATCTCTTTAAAGAAATTTATATATTAACTGTAGCATCGCAATATATTTTAGATAATATTATGTACGGTAAAAAATACTCAGATAATTTGCTTAAGAAGAGTAATGTTCACAATATTAATACTAGGAATAAGGCTAAACTGTTCCAAATTTCGGACTCAGCAAAACTGGTGGCTCTTTCATGAGTAGATATTATAATAAAATTCCATTACAATTGACAGAAATACCATATTGTAAATTTAAAACTCACGTCAAAGGCGTTCTTATGCGGAAAGGTTATTACAAACTTGATGATTACTTTCAGGATAAGACTGCTTGGACATGAGTTTAATATTAAGCCAGTTTAAGTGCCGTCTGTAACTGTGAGTAGGAAAAAAAGCTCCCCGGGAGTTTCTTGGCGCTTCTTCTTCCGAGACCACTCACGGTAGGGATTTGTTGAAGCAAAGGCGTAGTTTGACGTTTGTAAAGTGTTTGTAAAAACCAACTTCGAATAAAATATTATTTCATTTCATTTCATTAGAGAGACCATTTTTATAGCAATTTTTCTTAAATTTAGTTTATTTAAATCTGTTTGCAACCCATCGAATCATTTTAACATTAGTGTAATAAGTTTTGTTACCAGAGATAGCAATTGGTGTTTCAAGTATAAACACAGCTTGTATGCTGTACTTTAAAAGATAAATGTACGAGTTATTACTAATTTGTTCAAATTAACAGGCAGAAAATTTGTTATATCCGACTATAAATATAAAATGATGACTACTAGATAGTTATAATTAATTTTTTTTAGCCATATGCTGTAATTTGAATTACAGTCAACGGTGGGTTAAAATAAAATATTGTGTATTTGAAAATATATTTATTCGCAAAAAAAAAAACAAAAATTTCAAAGCAAATTTCAGGCTTTTAAATAATGAAAATATTACGTAAATTTTAAAAGGTGAATTAGGTAATATTACATGGCAACGTACAAATCCCAAGCAGCGGTTTTGCTGTATCTCTAATTAAAATTATAGTTTGATGCGGTGTGAATGGTGTAAGTCATTGCAAGTAATTACACTCAGCCGAGGTATCTGTGATATTTTTAAAAGTACACGCAGTAATCTTCCTGGAAGAATTAAGTTCACACCATCCGATGCAGTATTTTTTAATGATTATTTATATAACTCATATTTGCATTTATTCGAAACACGACAAGATCGCTTTCCGGCATCGACATGTAATTAATACGCATATGAGTATACAAAACAAACGTAAAAAGGTAGTCTTATACCTTAAAGGGATCTCTTGATTACCAACTTTAGATCGTTTACGGTAGTAAAAATAAAAATACAAGAGGCAGAGGTGTTTTACGTATCCAAAGAAGAATAAAAAAAGTTTGGAAACCGGTTTCTTACTAATATGAGTATGTGCACGAACTAAAAAAAACTAATTTACTTCCAAAACAATAGGTGAAAGTATACGTGTGGCCGAGAATTAAATCGTTTGAAAGGGTAGGTGTAAATTCTAGTGAATCGCACCTAGCTGACACATAAAGTGATATAAATCGTGGGTGCTAGGGTTGCGTGCGGCGCCTGACTGAAAGAAGGTAGAGTAACTGTCACTGCCGATGCTAGACTCTATTTTATTTAATACAACCTAAATTATTTGACGGCAGTTTGGAATTGGTAAAAATGATCTTTTTCCACAAGTAAAATGGACGGAAGTTGGTTCGTTATTCGAATATCGAAATTGTGTATGAATCATATCTATTACAATAATATTAAGTTATTATAATATTAAATATTAAGATCAATTACCATCAGATGGCTCGTCTGTTTTTTCAATCGCTCTGTTATTTTGAATTCCCGAGATCTATGATTTGTAGATTTTTTATTATGTTGGCTTTTTCTACGATTTGTTAAAATTACTATTTCCAATATTGCCTACAATATGTTGGCACTGTTACATAATGCTATATATTAATAACTTTAATCCTTTACTTACAAAATAGATATATATAGATATAATCTTAAGTCTAACTTTGTAAAGAGCTTTATTAATAATAAGTGATATTCGGTTGCGAAGGCCTTCATAGACAGTATACGAAGTGAGGTAGCAAGAAAACCTGAATCTGAATTTATGTACAAACGCCAGTTCCCCGAAACATAAATTGCAGACGTAGTTTCAGTCGACAAAGTGAAATAGGACGACCAGTAAATTTGTAAACCGCCAAACTGGCCATAGACAAAAAGAAACGATGGACTCTAGTGGACTCTGTAAATAAAACACGGAATAATTGTAATGGGTTCCATTACATTGTTCCATGTGATGAATTGTAGCTTGAAATGAATGTTTAAACGACACCTCTTTAATAAACGTAATTCTAATGTGTATGTGTATATGAGCCTGTAATTAAAATCCGGTCAAGTCCGTACTTAAATTGAGTTATGATATACAGCAAAATTTAAAAATAATACTCACACCCGAAACACTTATTTTTCAATTTTTATCACGCATGCAATCAATTTTATGTTTGCCTCATTTTCTTGGTTTAGGAAAATGTTTTCCTAGTTATATGAATTAGAAAAAATATTTTATTGCAGTAGTCACACATAAACTGTGAAAACATAGTTTTCTTCGTAACAGAACTTTTCATTTCCTATTCCGTGGGAACATTTCCTTTTCCCGAGATAAAAAATATGCTGGAAAATAACCAATAATTATGAGATACAATTATGCCAAGTCTAGAAGAGATACAAAAAATGCATAGGCAGACAAACAGGTGAACAAATACAAAAAATGATGTGGCATTTATTATTAAAATTAGCAAAAGAACATTTAATGTACAAATTCGACACTGTTACAATTGTAATATTGGAATATATTGTGGAATATTTAGTAAGATATTTTTCATCTCGAAAAGAGTTTTTTGTTCGTGCGGTATAGGAAATAATAGTATGGAGTAATGTAACTAACGTTCATGTAAGTATGTATTCTGTTAAAAGGGTAGTAAATAAATGCGTACTGCTTTTAAAATTTATTATAGAAAAACATATAAATAAAATTTTTTTCCTCTGTTGATGCTATTTATAAACGTAAGGTATATAAATAGATGTTCTGCAACGAGCAAGCACGGATTACCAGTAATATTGATAATATTATTGTTTCATCTACTTTAAAAATTAAGTTAAATATACTTGAATTTTTAAATTTCTAATTTATGTAATGCCTTCGGGGGTTGCCATTTGAAACAAATGAAACACTGTAACAAAGCGTAGAGTGATTATGTGAAAATGTTACTTTTAGTTGATTAAAAACCACGTAAACGCCTGTTTGTAAGGCGGGAATCGGTCGGATCCCATTCAATTCGGTCTTGTCGACTACATTATACTGATTGCAGCAATTAGCGAATGGTGTAATTCTCGTTTTTCAACCGCCCCCCGACACCCTTCACCCCGCAGCTCGTTTAGTCCCTTCAGGAAATTACTTGAGCCTCGTAGGTCGTGGCGATTTTTCTGGGATTTAATAAAATTGAAGAACTCAAATGAAATTGCTTTGGATTTCCTATTTTGATCACTTTAACTAATGTATTAACTTCGATTGTGGGTTTAATTAAAGTAAGTGGTTTGAAAATGTATATAAATTGGAATTGCCCTGATATTCGGTACTTACTCAACTTTTTATCAAATTAATTACATTCGTGTTAAATCTAAAGAACATGCAACAAATACATTTGAACTAGGTAGTATAATTTGAGTATCGTCAAAAATTTCTTGACAGTTTTCATGAACACAAAAATTTGCTTTCAAATAGCTCACGTCTACGCATGATATGAAATTTCTTGTATGCTCAAACACCAAATTCAACAAGACACAGTTTTAGCTGTCACGTCATATCAACGTTCTCCCACAAGATGTCTCATATTTTATGAATATTTTCATATTCCTTATAGTAAATTGGAACAGGAATAGCAACAGTGATGTTCAGGAAAATTTGTACGTACTTATTACAAATACTTATCTTTTCAACAACTTAGAAATCGTGCTTCAATATGATCAAACAAGGAGATTAAGATATATGTGATAAAAGAACTTACTGAATAACTTGGTATTTGTACTTCAGATGTTTTAAACTCTAAGACTAATACTGTTACTAAGAATAATCACGGCAACAAAAAAAAAATGTTTAACTTTGCAACAATTTATATACGACAATAAAATAGTATCCTAGATTCTGTGTGGTAAATTAATATATAAATTAGAGCGGCGTCCTTGGAACAATAGAGGCTATGTCGTAGTTATGTCGTTTTCATTGTCGTTGAGGGTACATAAACGTAGCAATAAATGATACGGCGGTGACCGACCTTATGAGCTTATATAACGTTTATTCTAGAACATAATGAAGGCAGGAGATAATGTACAATAGAGAATTCATATAGTCTGCTAATGTGTTCGGTCATTATTAATGTGGCAATTATGTTGATTACATAAAAATAGTTCAATTTGTGCAGCAACATGTCAGCATGTGAAAATATATTACTAGAATATATACGGGTATATGTACATATATATTTTAAATAACAAATACTAAAGTTACTAAAAGATAAAATTACTAATTACTCCAGAATAACCCATCACAATTTAGTACATAGCATTTATTAATAAATTGGATGCCCTTGTAAAATATCACTGTGTATATCATTTCAATAACATAGAATTTGTAATAGGGGTATATAACAGTAATACTAAAATAACGTTTTGATATATTGTGTGTTACCTTAATTATTTGGCTTATTCGCAGGTAGGTCTTTGATACGGTTTATCTTGCTTGAACTACTTAACGTAGATACAGTGAATTAATATACCCAACTTGTCTCCTATGTCTCTACGTAGATGGTTTAGAGGAATTTCTCAGTTAAGACTCCAAGATCAAGAAACCAGGCAACGCTTACGCCCGAACTTCATGTTAATTCTTGTTAATGAAATTTAGAACAAATCTTGGAAGCTGACCTAATATTAATATAATAATATAAAAGTTCTATGTATGAGAAAACCCATGTTCAGGACTAATAACAGGTGGTAGAAGCAAAAAAATGACGTTCATAAGTGTATTTACTGAATACCTATATGATAAAATGATTTTGAATTTGAATGTTCCAGTTCAATACTTATGACGTCTTTGTTATTCATGCGTACCCAAGAGTTGATCGATTGACAATATAGGGTTATGTATTTAATCTCTACACAGTAGTTTAAAGGAGCTCAAAATATCATTAGTTTGATTGTATTCCTAAATCTTAATGTCTTTTAAAATAGAAAAATGTCTAAAATTTACCAAAAAGCTGTCCAAAATGTCGTCTAACTAAATTCTGACTAGTAGAAGCAGCGGTATGAATGGGTTGGAGGTTAGACCGTTAATATTATAAAGCTTTGTGCATGTTAGAAAGTATAATAAGGGTGGGTGTAGGAAAATATCGTGAGAAAACTTGTATAGAGATATTATTGTCTGTATATTGTCTTACGGACAGTCTTAGAAACAAAGCATTCACACGCCTCGAGCCAACTTGCACCGTGTTGCACTTGCACTTGACGCGTGTGATTGCGCGTGAATGTGAGCTGTTGAGCTGTGTCCTGCATTATTAAGAAAGTATAAAAAGTCTTTCCATCTTTATTTAGGTGGTTCTGAACTTACTCCTCATATAGTAAGAGAAGAACTGAGTCCACTAGTTCAGTGGTAAATTACAGATTGCAATGGTGATTATTTAGTGGATTAGTGGATTAATGGTTATTTAGTTTGCCCGCACGACAATTAGACTTGGTAATTCTAGATCTAAAAAACTTGTTGAATTTGATTGAGTTTGCTTTTGAAAGGGTATGAGGTTTCTTTCGCAATACATTTATAACCAGATTTATTGTGTTGGTTCATATTATATTGTTTGTTATATTGTATGGTTCATTTACAGTAATTTTCTACGGCTATACAAATAAAAATCAATTATAAGTCCATAAAAAAATCTGCGACCTCTTTTTTTAATAATATGAGTGAGTACAATCATAAGCTCCATGGGAGTTCAACGCAACTTTTTTATCTTAGTAGAATAAATAGGTCGTGCTGCATTCAATAAACTGGGGAGTTAGCGGAGTTTCACACTGTTGTGTATTGCAGGCAATATGTGGGAATAAAACGCTTGCATGGAACGAGATCATTGACATTCTACGAACTTGTACATTGTCGGAAATATCGGTTGCCACGCATGTTCACTTGTCTTTTAATATAAATGTGCTGTACTATATGTGTACAATATTTACATTTCATTTTTAACCTTGGCACTATCTTATGTTCACCTTTTTTTTTGTAATTTCGGTAAATTAAAATATCGCAAGAGGTATCAGTATTACACAAGTTTTTATAAAATGTCAAATAATCTTATTGCATGTCTTACTCTCGACATCTATATGTTTACCGATCCACCAGCTTGTCTGCATTAAATTGCAGAATGAGCCTAACATTTTTTAGTAACTGTCAATACATAGCCTGTGCATTTAATGTGTTCTATGCTATTATTTCGTTATTGTGTTATATGTGAAAACTTGTAATTTGTCCTATGTATTCACATTTTTTAATCCTTGTAGTAGAGATATATTATCGTGATTATCTGTAAGATTTCCTTGAAAAAATAAATAAATAAAATAAAGAACGATCAGCCTTAAGTTGTTTAGTCAAATATTGCGCAGGACTAGAATTGGGTGCTTGCATTGGTGATCCTCTGTGATTATAATATGGGCTCCTGCAGAAGTCCATTGTGGAGCACTGCAAGAATACCACTAATGCAAAGTTGTTATTACGTTAATGTGCTTATTACCTTGGATTACATCTCCGATTACCATCAGACAGGATTGTAGCTAAGTACTAACTTATTAATCAAAATTGGGTTCTCTATTCACTGAGCTTTAAACCCTTCCGCTCGAATAGTTCAAATAGTTCAGGTCAAATAATTCAGTTGGAATTATTTAAACTATTCGAATTTACAGTGATTAATAACAGTTGTCATCGTCTTATTTAGCCTTTATTGTAATATCCTAAGGCTAGGGTTCCAAAGGATACACTTAAAATAAATAAATGTCAAAATAAATACTTTCATAACCCTCCAGAATAAATTTCAGTTTCAGTTGGCAACTACAAAACTTATTAATACATGTGAAAATAAAGAAAAGCATTACAACTGTATTCTTGGTATATTTTGTAGGTTCACTTTAACCACCTCTTACCTTCAGTTTGAACAGTGATGTGATATCAAGTAGCAGCATTGACTTTTTGAATGTACCTATATTGCAATCATATTGAAAAGTCACATTAGCGTTAAACCTAATCCGAAAACATGTATTCCAAACTGGTGAGCGACACAGAAGACACTTAGAGAGTATATGTATGTATATACACATATAGCGTTTGGATCTCAGCGAGCATTACTCTACTAGTCTCAAGTTGATGTATAATGTTTAAAAGTATAAACAAAACACCGTTTTTTTTCTGACTGTATACTTAATACGATTTAAAGATTGTCACATTGCACTAGGTTCCACTAGTTTAGAGTTAATGAAACACAAATCAAAATCCTCTCCTATAGTAACTTTGCGTTTGGCCAGCGAAAAGTAATTTTAACCCACTGCTACTGCATGCTATAAAGCTAAAGTATCAACTTTATACTACGTTAGTTCAAATATTGACAGAGTTATAGCTGGGTGACACTTTAGTATGCGGGTGTACTGTTGAAGTTAAATGTTCAAATAGAAAACGAGTATTCCATAATAACGTTACAAGGCCAGTAACAATTTTTTTTTAAGAGGTTAGTGTGTAACATTTCCGTAAGTCGATGAACCTCACTGCCATAATTATGTTTTTTCTGTTAATTGAATTTGTAAGTAACCATGAAGTGGCTTTTATTTCTAATAGAGACCTTTAGAAAATATGTTTATTAAAAGATCTTGATGAATTTATTATAACACATATACAAACATAAATATTTCACCAATTGATTTATATAACTTTCTTTACATTCAACTAGCAATTGAGCCTGGTTATGCTTTGGATTTTTTTTGTGGGCTCTATTGTGTTAACAAAAGCCTCTAATAATAGTTTTTTCATAATATATTCTTCTTGAATAGAAAGCGATGAGTTAGAATTTTATTATATGTATAGATGCGTAGGGTTGTAGGTTTGTCTCGATTTTGGCCGAAAATTTGAGTTCGAATCACTGTAGTACGAGGAAACCCCCGAGTACCGGTCACTAAAGGAATATTAAAAATAACAAAAAACTTGCGATAGTTTAATTTGATATTGTTTTTAACATAGATATTTTATCAGTCTCAAATATTAATATATTTATAGTATTTGCTAAGTAATAACTTACACAGTTAAAATAACTTTTAAGAAAAGGTCCCCTAATATCGGATACTCGACTTTTATTTAATTTTTTTTAACTCAAAAATATTTTAACTAGAAATTCGTAAAAATATTATTCAAATATAACGATTTGACCATTTATAAAGAAAATAAACTGAATGTAAACAAACTTGGGTCATTCTTAGGATCAGCTCAGCTATTGCTTAGTAAGATTAAACGGTAATTTTTGGCACATTGTCTTGAGATGATTTTCTTATAAATTTTTTTACATCACTCTATCCATGACGTTTTTCCATATTTCGTTTTAGAGACTTTTCCCATGTTGAATCTAAAAAACATTACACGAAATTAATTAATACAACCAGAAATATTTTACTGTAAAATTTTTTGTCACTAGGAGACTCTTAAAGTTTCCGATCTAAGGGCATTAGGACATGCAATCATTATTCATATTTTCTATTATGAAATAATTGTTAATTATGACAAATAAGTAACAAAGCAATGCTAATTAACAATAATCAACATCATAATGTATCATCATCATCATTATTTTTATAACTATTTTACTGTAAATTTTACTATTTTATTCTAAATATTATATTATTTTATTAAAAACTTGCACTAATCTCTCCGACAAACCCAGAGAAACTAACTTGTGAGCATTACGCTTTACACTTCACTTGGAAAAAAGTTTGTCACCACGACATAAGTAACAAATTGGCACGCATTTTCCATCGATTCACATTCTTTTACAGCTTTAGGAGTTCTCCAAGCTAACGGGGTTTCTTCTTACATTCATATACCCCTATATGGGATATGTTTAATAAAAATATGTACTGCATCGATGCTTTTGCAAGAACGTTTGTGGAAATTCGTTAATTTAAATCTGTGAATCTTGGGATATCCGTAGCAACTTATAATTTATATTAATTGAAAGGATAGTTTTGTAACTGAAAAGGTGTTAATATATCCTATAATGTGACATATGACTGCAGTACGTAGATTTTTGATTACTACTCTGTTCTGATTTTCAATTGAGATTTTCCCATTTTTCGTCTGTTAATAACTTTTTAATGTTATTTCGTAATTATTACTTAGTATCGATATCTACGCTATATTGAAATGTCTAGAAAGATGTCACTGGTATCAGTTATCAAAAAACGTATGATGTAACAAGGCGATTGGGTCTTGATACTATCGCTTACTTCACTGGTTTTTATTTGGCCTAAAAACATCTACCATTTTTTAATACATAAATAAAAAACATTTTTTTATTGTTTATGATTTTTCTTAGGCACTTGGTATACAATATTTTAAACTTGTCGATTTATCAACACGGGAACAATATGATTAGCGCTAGTGTTTTTTATTTTTATTTATTTTTTAGTGTTCCAATGCTGACACATGCATATAGATATACTAAATTTCATATCAATTCTATCTATGGTTCAAAAGATAAGAATCACTGGCACCAGCGCCACCTATCTAGCAGTAACATAACTATGTTCGTCAGAGTGGTCATGGTCCCCTTTATATGTATGCAAAGTTTCATATCAATTGGGCTAACAGTTCTCGAGTTTTAGGTGAACATACATACATTCTATTTTATATTGGGTGATAAAAAATGTGGTGTTATTTGACGACAAATATGTACATGTCAAAAATATTTATGTTTGCATATTACATAAATAAAACACCTGTAAAAGAAAAGAAAATACCTTTGACACTTATACACATATCTATTCTTACATCCGCTTTATTCCAGGGATGAAGTTGCGAAGAAATAGACGTAATAAAATATACATTTTATGACATCACGGGGAAAATTGCTACATAAACCGCAATTATTTCGGAGCAAGGCCATCACAACAATATACAAGAAAAATGTGAAAATGTGAAAAGTTGCGTGATGTTACGGTTTAGTGTAGACATGAGGTAATCGTGTGTTAGACTTATCTGATGGGATTTTAGTGAGATTTGATACATGACACATAGCGCGCAAGTCAAAGACAAAATTAAACGCAAGGCTGACAATACTGACGTAATAAGATTCTGTGTAAAAAAAAGAAATCAAATAATTGTAGTTTAAAAAACTAGCTTTTAAATTAACTAAATGGTGTAAGTGGGTATTTCTTTTCAATATATGTAGTTCTAATGACTATATAATAAACTAATTATTTAAGTAAGAAAAGACTTTCAGAACGGGCACAAAATTTGATTGTGAACATTAAAATGAGAACTTCTATTAATACATGTAATTAATATTAATATCTACTCGTACATTCAGGCTAAGTTATAAAGAGCCGGTGTTTAATATATTTACAGTTCATCTCAATAGAAGTAAATTTCAAAGCGCCATTACAATAATAATGTTTCATAAGTGTAGTAATATGTTCATCGTGTGAATAAAATTTATCTCGAACCAGGTGTATCCTTTGGATAATTATTTAATTAAAATCCATTTTCTTAGTGACACATTTTCAATTACATAAAAAAGTTTTAAATAAAGTGCGTGAACATTTACCGAAACGTAAAACGGAGAAGTGAATGGAGTACAGAATGTCAATTCCCAAAGTTAAATTAACTACGTGTGCTGTACTGGATACATCGATAACGGAGAATCGAATTAAACGCTCGCTTTCGTAGGTAGTAATAAATTTTTACGAGTATTTTAATAATTAAATTTTGTCAGTAATCAACAAATCAGCACATTTGTCCTAACATAGTAAATTATTGCTACCGCCAATGGACATCCATAATCACAAAGGCGCCGTGAGAGATTGGTGCCAAGAGGTAACTAAAGGACCTGTTTGTTACCTGGCTCTCTAGCGCTGTAACTAAGACCTATTTAAAAATATTTCTCCATTATTTCCAGAATGAGGGTGGTAATTAGCCAAACAGGTTAAAATACTACCACCGTTCACGATTGCCGATAAGATTAGACGGGGTAAATCCTAGTGAAAGTGGTGATGGAACAATAGTGTTCCCTTTAGCACCTTTATAGGCATCACCATTATATACATAGATATATACACAGATAACTAACGTTTAATGGTGTTTAAAGAATTACACACATCCTTGAATCTCTTGTTGGACCCTGCTTGTTGGACGAGGTCGCTGGCTCTATATTACTAATCGGAGTTATTTAGAACTACTAAAAGTGTTTTTACAGTTTTAGAACTACGTGAACTGCATTTATAGATGCTTGGGATGTATATTATAATTATACGGATGTTCAAAACAATAATCAGATACAAGATAGTCACAGGTGCTTGCTTGCCTAGAATGAAAAGCCCTCACTATTTGTCTTAAACGAAAATAAATCAGTTTTAATTTTAGAATAGTTTGAATAAACCGGAAATGTCCAGCATTTTATGAAATTTAAAGTTCTAAAATGTCATTGTTTTGAGGTAACAGTGAGTGTAGTGGAATAATCCTGTTGTACTGAAAAATCGCATCTCGGGCTATTGTACGTTTTTAACAATAGCAAGGAGAACTGGTGGCTGCTGAAAGAAACAATGGGATACAAATTTATAATGCATTTTGAAAACGAATCGCGTCTCCCTCGCCTTCTTGGGACTTGAGTTGAATGGAAATGAACAACAAATGCAAATGCGGGGACAATAATATAGAAATTATTATATCTCCAACTTTTATACCGCAGGTGTACATACACATTCGATTAAAAGATGTGTTGAGGAGTTTCTTTCGCTGTTTCTTCCCCGCAATGTTAAAGCACCTTTTCAAAAGGGTAATAGAAGCAAAAATGATGTGCATAAATGAATTTACAGAATATATAAATGATTAAATGATTATTTGATTTTGATTTGACTATTTTATTTAATCTGAATACACTAAATAACTTAATTATTTATTGCATATTGGATCAGTATATCTTGCATAGATACATTAATCTGCTAGGTATTTAAATCTGGCATATTATCTCAAGAACCGATGGTACATAGTGAAATTTTTGTGGTTAAAAAGTTTGCCTTCTTCAAAACAAACTATTCACTTTGTCTTATTGAATTTAGCTCCCCCATCTCCTGAAGTAGAGGTAACTCTTTGAAGCCTGTATAATCACGATGTTTTTGTTTAGATTGTACGATTTGGTAGCATGTGACAGATAGTGAAACTAATGTGTATCTGTTAAATGTCATTCTTTAATCGAGTGATTTTCCAGGTGTTTCCGAGTACGAGCAGGACCAGTAGTTTAGTTTCATGTAATTAATTGCCAGTTGCATTAACTTAATTTATAACATCACATTCAAATGCACTAATTTAGCTACAATTGCACATTGGAACGATATTAACGCAGCGTCATGTATAACGCGCGTCGCGGCTCGATCCGTCGCAAATGGGCTATACATCTAGCTTAGTGGCGCGAATGCCCTACTAATAATATGACGATTACTCTCTGCGCTCAAATTGTACAACAAAATATAACGTTACATGTAACTATAAACTGATTACGATAGGGTCAGCATATTTCCTAAATAGGTCTTGAATTTTCGTTTGTACTGCAACCCGTATGTCTCCCAATGGTGGCTTCTATTTGTAATTTTGATTGGAATAAACCTAGATTATACATAGCTTAAGTAATAACAGATATAAGATAACCCTCAACTACAAGTACTGTTTGATTTTCCGATGCGTTTGGATTGGATCGATAAGAAATATAGAATAGAAAGTATGAGCGCTTTAACGTTTGATTAAAAAAGTTACCTAATGATTATGACAACATATTCGTAGATAATTAATTTAAACAGAGACGCAAAACAACCTAGTGTGATATACATATGCTGACAAATTTTGCATTGCAACATTAAAATTAATGTTGCGTTCATATTATAGTTGAGTGCTGACGGGATTCGTCTAAGTTAACGAAGGTAATGTCCTATAAATTCTATATAACTAAATATTTAAATTTATCGGTAATTGAACTCTAATTTTAAGCACATATGTAGGTAGTTATTACATTGTTACCAGAATCCTACATTACGAGTATTGTATACACAATATTGCCGGATATTGCAATGTAAATAAAATTTGTAAGTAATCATCGCATGAATGCAACTAACGATATTAACGCATGGATTGTTTCATTAATCAGGCTTAATATTAATTGTATCATCCACGCTCGACTTCGTAATAACCGAATGCTGTAGGAAAAGCTGAAATGTCTAGCCTATGAAATGTATTAGTACGAGTAACTATATTAATACCTACTAAGGTTTTTATTGCGATTTGCAGGCTTACGTAATTGTCTAATGGTTACAGAATAGATACGACTCGGGCGTTTACAATTCTAATAAATGTTCAAATTATTACGCTGTTGAAATCAATATGATTTTTTGATTTGGTTAAATTAGAAATGAAATGGTATTTTTTTATTTTTTTCTTACGATCCTCATTTTAATGACTGTAATATAAAGTTACAGATATTACGATAGCAGTTGTTAAGACATTAGATAGATTCGCAGGTTAATTTATCTTAATTTATTTAGTTTAGTACTTCGGATTACGTAACTTATGCAAATTTAATTAATCACGATAGAGAATATATTATTTCAATTCGAATTAAATGATTACGAGATTATCTAAGCTTACTATTGATCCAAATAAAGATGAATGAAGAGCATATGATAGGTAGGTTAAGAGGTCAAACTTTACACAATATATAATAAGAATTATTTTCTAAATATAATACAATAAAAAAATTAATATAGTATCTACTAAAACTGTCACATAAACCACGATGCTTGTGAAAATAAAATAACAATAGATTTTTGAAATGCCTTGAACAGAACTGCAGTTGTTTATTGGAATCTATTTATTTATTGTAATAACTATAAAAAGCACCTAACCTTTTGATGTTTCTTAACAAAACTTCCAGTAAGTTTAGTAACTTTAAGGCCTTATTAAACGGAAATAGATCGAGACACGCGATAATAATTATCTGAAATATTGATTAATAAATTAACAGATAAAAATTCGAAAAAAATATGTTTTGGTCTCTATATCGATAAACCTGACTACGTCATAATATATTTTCAAAAGTTATTAAATATACATAGTAGACGGTTTTCATTATTGTTTTTTTCTGTGTGTCAATATTTAAAGATTATTTCTATAATCAATAAAATTTTAAGAATCGGCACATGGCGGATTTTAAAATATTTTCCCAAACTTATAATTGGCTCCAGACAGATACTGGAACTAGATGAGGTTTATGTTACACATGATATACTAAACTGAAGTATCTCGTTATTCGCCGTCGAGCGTGCCGTCGGAGTCCGGAACTAACAGCCTTCGGGGCTGTAAATGTCTCCAACGCCTGACTTTTGGTGATTTACTTCAATTTTATGTGTCGTATCTACTGGGATTTATATTAAATTTATTTTATCGCCATTTTACAACCCTAAAACATGTCGCAGACCCCATTCGTCTTATCTCGCAACACAAATATAGCTACCCTAAAACATTTATTATTTTCGATAGTGGCTTTTATCGTTTTGAAAATATATTTTTATGTAAAAAAACGGATAAAAGTACTGCGTAGAAAAAAATATATTTTCTGGGACCCTAACATATGTATCTATTGCTATATACTTACAATGTCTAAGTATTTTAGAAGTTAAATTCAAAGGGCAATGAAATCGGAACCTTATGTAGCTCTTTCTTAGTACCTCACTCGTACGTCACAAATAATTAATAAAATTAAGATATTTGGCATTTATGTGTAATGTTTTATGTTTACAAAATTTTCATATTCAAATAAAATATTTAAAATAAATTTTAGGCTGTACAATTATTACCAATTTACGAGTTGATCTTGGTAACCCATAGTTATCTACAGTAACTTTGCGAATCAGTTGTTGTCTGATTAGTACCAAATTCATTTTTAGCTATTCAATACAAATATCATGTTAATTTCACTGTCAACAATCTATGAAATTAATAATTTGGTGGTCTCTCCTCTTTTTCCCATTTCCGAAATCTACTAAGTCTAAATTAAATAATAAATATTTTGATAAAAGTAAAAACAAACCCACATCAATTTCAATACGATGTATTTCTTGGTTTCATCTCTTATTTTTCACTCTTAGGGGTGGTATTTTATCCAAATTAAAGTGGAACCAAACGGAAAGTATACCCTTTCAGACAAAAATTTTTCAAATCGGTTAATAAATGACGAAGTTTGGAGACAAATAAAAAAATACAAAGGAATTGAGAACCTTTTCTCAATCCTTTGTATTTTTTTTTTCTTTTATTTTGGAAATTCTTTGAAGTCAATTAAGAAAAAAATGGAAAATTACAGCTATATCTATAAATAAATTATTCCTACGTAACACTATATCATGTCATTCCTGTTTGGAATTGTGCCTTTATTTCAAATAACCCTGACTTTTTTTTTTATCATCCGGCACATGTAAGGAGGCCTTGATATATCTGCGATCTGCCCAGCTCACAGCATAATGCCCTATGGACTCGTTCTAGGTAGATTTACCTTCGTACCGGGTATAATTTATAAATATTATAGCAAAGTTTAATAAAAGAAAACACAAACATGTTTATTGCTACAGATAGATACATTTTGATCTAACAATAACAGTATAAATTTTATTAATTGACGGTTCTGAAAAATAATATACTACTTTTTATCCTAATAACATAAAAAAAGATATAATAAAAGTAAAGTTCTACCTTAAAAATAACTGTGAATGTAATAATTATAATACATAAGATTTCTAGTGATTGAAGCAACTAATCTAATAACTAACAAAACTAATAAAAGTATTTGTTAATATTCTAAAAAATCTTTCTTCATAGTACGTCGTAGTTCAGTTGGGCATGGCCAATATAGGCATGATAATTCGGTTTTAAAATTTATTTATTGACATCAAATGAACTCAAGCAATATAAAGATATCTAGAAAATTGATTAAGGTCGAAGGTTTACAGTTGGGTAAGTATGTAGGTATTTTATGTTGCCTGTGGAAATTCAAAATCATTCAAGATACTTAAATTAATTTTTGTTTAAATTTTTCGTAACCTATGTCCTATATATCCTATATCCTATATCCAATATTTTTATTATTTTGGGCTTTGTAGTTTCCGAGCTACTGGGAGTGATTTATTAATTTTCGTAAATTTTCTTAAATATCTTTCCAATTGTGCATTTTTAAACTAAAAAAAGTTATTAGCCTATGTCCTCCATGAAACGACGTCATATTTGTATGTCTTATAACTATTGACAATAATTTTTATTTAATTAACATAAAGGTGACCCCCAAAATTCAAATTACTTTATGGGTCATTATTATGGGTCAGGTAACTCTGTATGTGTAGCAAATTATGAATTAGCCCGTAAAGTAGATTTCCATTATATTTCAATTTGATAGTTACATTTTTTCATCGGTTGAACGAAACCCTAAAAAGGTAGGTGGACAATGTAATAGAAACTTTTGAAAGCTCAGTCACGTAAATGTAATTTTTACAGCTGCTTACCTTCCTTTATTTGAAATTATATCTTAAATTTATCTAAATTTTCCCCCTTAAATTCTTGATTATCTAAACAAATAACATTATCGAAACCCTTACTAGAACAATATAATAACTTTAATTTACATTCAATAAAATTCATCTTTCCTGTTTATTGTATTTCAAATATTATTGGAGTACCTGCTTTAATTTACATATATATATATATAGCCTATGTACTTTTCAAATAATAAAAAAGTTTACAATACATGCGTGGTTACGGAGCTTACCCTCTGTATACACAAACTTGCAAAATTCGCGCTCTGTCAATTATTTTAAATAAGTTATTATGTTACGCCACACCATTCGGTGCAGTCTATCCGAAAGCATTCGTGAAGATTTAATGATTATACTTAATTAATTGCCAGCATTGGTCATTTCGTAAACTGTCTTAACATTTCTGAAATCCCGACTAACAAAATGTAAATTCATAGTAATGGCTTCAGAATAATAGGTAAGTCGACTATAGTTAGTCTGGGTAAAACAGCTGTAATTTACCTGCTAACAATAGCGACCTCGCGTTCCATTATTGTTTCTTTGGTCTATTATGTGGGAGTAGTGAAGTGGGAGAGAGAAGCCTTAATACTGTCCGTGACGGCTGGATACTAGACCGTTGCGTTTTAATCCCGGTGCCTATTCACTGCGAACAAAGTATATTTTAAATGGGACAGGTTCTCTTGTATTTGTCCAATCAGTCCTATAGATATGGACTAAATGGATGCCAAAATTTTTTTTATAAAATGTTTCAAAGCCGACGAACTCAGTAGGTACCTAAGAAAACTTAAAAATATACCTATTTAATAATTATGTACAAAAATTTCTAAAGTAAATTGAAAGTAGACATTAATTAGGGTATTTTCTATACTATTTGTTGGCCGCAGATCACCTTGCAAGAAAGCATCCTATCTTTTATGAACAAATCTCACCCTATTCTATTAATTAATAATTGTTTATCGACCCATAAAACTAAATAATGAGTAAAAATTAAACTTTAAAATTTTCTGATAAGAATGAGTTATCATTGTGTCTACTATTTGTACTTTTTAGAAACTTCAAGAATATGTCTTAGAAAGCAAAACTAGAGTAAATTACTAGAATGTTATGAATTTTTAACAAGAAAATGTATTAAAAAGAAGACTAAATTTTGAAGAAGGTGAATTTTTTGGTTTCATCATTTTTTAATTTACGTGGGATCAAATGGGAAGATTAGACTCTCAGACAAAAAAGGTATTTTCCAAATCCGTTAATAAATAACACAGCAAAAAATACAAACGAATTGAGAACCTCCTACTTTAAATGAAGATAATTTATGAAAATATATGTACCTAGATATTAGTAAAAAGTAAATAAATATTTTGCTGAATTTATTTTATGATGATGATTTTAGTGAGTGATAAATGGACACCGTTGCTCATGCTCTATCTTAAAACCGGTATCTTTTAAAACGTTTTAATTGGTCAAGTCGAACTCGGTGAAACCGATTGTTAACTAACTTGCCAACATTGTTACCGAAACATGCCAAAAGTCATTTGGAATACACAGGGAAATAAATCAGTATAAACCATGTAATTAACAAAATAATTTATCATAGTAATTTTTAGTAATATTATATTTATATGCCAGTAGACATATCTGCGAGTAAGAGCAGTAGTGACATATGTATTTGCATAGGCGTTGCCATTTTTGAAGTTGAATACTTTGTGTGGATTCGTGTGGTGTGTTGTGCAGGTATGGTTGTGAATGTGTGTATGTGAGGTTGTGTGTGTTTATTAGAATATCTATATCTATTGAGATGGAGATTAATTTAGACGACGATTAAGAGAGACGGAAATTAAATGAAATAAAATCAGGTATCATCTTAATTAAAACACGATTACTTTACGCAAATAAGGGCTTTTCGATAAACATCAGAAAGTTTTATATTTTATACATAGTCATTTATCACAAACCATAAATTTCCTATTGCAAGTTTCGAGTCTCGTGAGAGTGAGAGGTTTATTAGCATAAATTAACATTTTCATGTTTTCCAACTTTTCAATCTGTCACATAAACAGGTAGAAAAACATTGTCTTGTCTTATTGTTGTGTTTTTATTATATATATAAAATATATGACATATAAATATATTATATACAAAATTCTTTTCTACATGTATTTGTCTCTGAACTCTTTCTACGCGTTCGGGCAGGACAGAATATGCCACGTCCGCTAAATGTAAGAATGGATGACATGAATGAAATATAGAGTCAATAATTCCTAGAAGAAAATGGGAAAACATGCGATTCCATTTACAATAATTTTACTGGTTGACCGTTACAGCGTATGTCTGGTTGATCTCAAAATATGTGTGAGAGATCAAAAATTATCAAAAATACGTATACCAATAACGCCATCTAGTAGCGATTTACAATAAAGTGGATAGCGTTAAAATATTCTTTGTCTGTTGTCATAATTAGTTCCATAGTTATAGATGTTGATGTGCGGCAACTCCATTTAGTGTCAAGCGCCTACTTTCATGATGATGAACCATTTGGTATCGGAGTCCATTGATCTTAAATGTACGAGTATATCAATATCCATTTTAATATATTTTGTCGGTAGGGTTTATTAATTTTATGACCATGGATGTCAGAATAAATAATTGTCTTCGATTTTTACGAAGAACGGTAACTTGGGTAAAACTTCAAACTCTAACTTGTGATGTTTCAAAGAGAGATCGGGACCACTGTTGCGCAAATAGTTCCATGGAACTCTCATCTTTCTGAAGTCAATACTTTACCCTTTACAGAGAGGCGCTTCGGAGACTTCTGGCCCGTAATTATATATAAGCAATATAAAATCAAGTTTGTAATAAACGTGCAGTTTATATAAACTGAACCGCAAAGAAAAAGGGTCAGTCAGAAAGTCTTCAATATCTTCAGAAGTACTTGACCTAGCTTTATGAAATAAAGACTAAATTAAAGAACATTTAATGCCACATAAAATAATATATAGAACCTTTTCATTTATTTTTGATAATTGTATAAAAAACTGAAAAAAGTAAAATAATGGTCGTTTTTGAATTTAGAATTAAAAAATTCTAATCAATTGTTTCGCGATTATTTTAGTTTTGCAATAAAAAAGTTATAAATATGGTGTCTCTGCCTTATAAATTTTATTATTCTGAAGTCATCATGTCGTCAACCCCTGAAGAATGTACCAGGATCCTGATAATGCTTGAAAATGGGCACAGTCAGCGAAATACAGCGAGAATTGTTGGTGTGACTCTTTATACAGTTCAGCGAGTACTCCAGCGTTTCCAGGAAACTGGATCCAATCTTCGAAGACCAGGAACAGGCCAAAAAAGGTGCAGGACGGCGGGGAAGGATCGCTATACGGTGTCAACAACTTTGAGAAATCTTTTTCTTAGGGATGTTTAAGTAAATAATCATCATTTATGAGCTGGAAGAAACAATCTGAGTATGGATACAGTATGGCGACGTCTGACTGAAGCAAATTTAAAGCTATTAAGACCTGCAAATGGCCCAAAACTAGAAAGAAATCACAGAAACTCAAGGTTGAGTTATGGTAGAGAACACGATTGGTCAAGAGTTATGTGTTTAGACGAGTCTAGATTTTGTTTATACAAGCACGACGGGAGGAAAAGGGTGTACAAAAGACCGGGAGAGCGCTATAATCAAACCTGTATAGAATAAAAAGTACCATACGGCGGAGGATCTGTTCACGTGTGGGATGGGATTTCTTCCAAAAGCCGCACTGAGCTAGTGGTGATAAAAAATGAAACTTTAACTGCAGATGATAGTCACTGAAATTTTGAATGATTACGTTGGTCTATTTTTAACGGACATGGGCGAGAATACCGTTTTCATGCAAGACAATGCCCGTCCGCATACAGTTCAGATAGTGTTTCCCTATATTCAAGAAGTCTGTGCACACACATGGAGTGGTTAGCATGCAGCCCCGACTTAAACCCCATTGAGCATGCATGGGACAAACTGGGACGACGTGTACGTCAGCGGAATCCGCCGCCTATCACGCTACGTGAAATTAAAGAAGGCCTAGTAGAGGAATGACAAAATATTTCGAAGCGTCGCCTCAAAAATCCAGTAGAAAGTATGCCAAATCGTATAACAGCAGTATTGCGAGCTTGCGGAGACAACACAAACTACTAAAATGCGTGAAAACGGCACATCTCTATCCAATCTAAATTTACAAAAATACTGGAAAAATTACGCATTTTTATTTATTTTACATTTATTAAAAATAAAAAGCAAGAATTCATTTTTTTATTTTCATTTAAGCACATTAAAATATTATTTAATTTGGTCTTTATTTCATAAAGCTAGGTCAGGTACTTTTGACGATATTGCAGATTTTTTAACCGACCCTTTTTCTTTGCGGCCAGTGTATATACATATATTACTATAGAGATATAATTATCTATCTTACTTACAATGATGAGGCATAGCTTATAGTCCGAAAAAATGATTTAATAAAAAAATAAAAACATCCTATAAACTGCATGTATTGTTGAGTAGAAATAAAAATAGTGACGTAACGCACAATTGGGTTATTTAAACCATACTTGGTTTTGTTTAACCATGTATTATGTCAATTTCTTAATCGTACCCATCCGTCAGCTTGACATTTTTATAAAGTATATTGACATTTTATTTTATTAAATCTTAATTACTGCAGATTGGAATAAAGTTGTTGTACCCTATTTCGGTAAATATATATATATATCACAGTGATTTTATTTTACTAGTGTGACAGCACTGCAAATAATAAGATATAAATATTACTTTACGGAATAAAATCTTTAAATATATTACACAATACCTAACAAATGCACCAAAAGTGCACACATTTACAAAGTATGTCTCGTTCGATATCTATTTACAAATATTCCATTAGATCGTATGTGATTCTTTTCTTGTTTGGTTCAGGAACGGCACGGGATAGAGAGTGCTCTCAGGGTGGAAGGAATTCAAGATATTTTACCACAAAGCGGTCACTCGAAGTTCGTAGCGTTAAGTATTACTCGACTCGAGGAAAGGATTTGTGTAGGAATTATCAATGGATTTTGTAGACGATTTTTACTTTACAGACACCGCTTGACTACCATTTTAACAGACTTACTATATATACATTTGTATATCATTTGAAAATTGCACTACAAAGAACTATTGTTAGTGATAGTACGAATTGTAAGTATATTGTGTGTGTTAACTGACTCTCAAATATTGTAATGCGAACTGGTTTTAATATTGTATGGTTGATTTTAGAACATATATTTGACAAACGAGAAGACAGGCCATCTGATAGTTAGCGGTCACTACCGCCCACGGACGTTTGAAACACTACAAGTATTATTAACTCATTGCGGGCAAAGGGATCCGCTTTTATTCTGGTTCTCAGACACTGTATTGCATTATAATATAATAGAAATACGTTAAAATCATTTCACAACTGTTCCTAGCCATGGGTTGAGAATAGCCATTTAAGTAAGAATTCTATTATGCACGACTACGATCGGAAACAAATGGCATGGCAAATTCCATAAGACTCCTGTTGTCCAGCAGCGTGTAACAAAAACAGAGGTGGTTGAATGAAAGTAGATCCAATTGAAACGAAAACTTAACGTTCAATCAGTTTTAGCAAACGTCAAAATAATTTATTATTCTTATAAACCTATTAGAATTCCGTAAACTAATTTTGTAAAAAAGCTTTCTCGTAATTTATCATCGAAATGAATTTTGATTTGTTATGGAACTACATAGTAGGTATTATTTACTAATGGCCTAAAGATGTATATAAGCAATTAATTACTTTGTAACTTACCAGCGACCCATCCCGACTTCGTATGGGTTCAATAATTAATTATTATACACACACAATCGATATGTAGCCAATGTCCATCTGGAATATAGTAACTTTCAAACGGTAATAGAGGTGCCGTGGTCCCCGTGATAACTTAGCGCATATACATACACAAACTTACAAAAATCGAACTCTCTCTAATAGAGATACTATATATATAATACTAATATAGATTAGCATTACCATTGTCTGAAAAACATAATGGATGGTATAATAGAAACTTAAAGCGCTTATATCTAGACAAAGGGCTAAGTTTGACGTGTTATCGTGAAAGTTATTATTGGATAAATTTCAAAGCAATAGGGTATTAAATCCTCATAACCATTTCAGACTTTTATTATTACAAAACTTTGAGTAGCGGACCTCTCAGTTTCAGAGCACTAGTGCACAAAGTCATATAAAATGCACTTGAACTTTTATAAAATTGGTAAAAATTCTGTGTTAAGCAATAACTGACTTCATTATTAATGTTTAACTTTAGTCGAAGTTTACTTTGATGTTTGCTGAAAAATAAATAAAAAATAATTTTTAAAATTGCAATGTTTGTTTCACGTCAATATAGGTATACAAATTTGGTTTGCACAGATATTTCAGGTTTTGTTTTAATATAGTTCACTGTTGCAAAATTTTTTTCATCTGTAATATTTATTTTTTTAATCTTACCTCTCAAACAACATTTCACAATTTATATGGTTTAAAACAATACTCAAAAATAAGCTTTAGATACTACAATATTAATCTGTAAACTGTAATTGTCATATTTTGTCAAACATATTTTTTATAACAGATATTATTCGTAAAGAGTTAGTTAATTATTCGTAAACAGAGAACAAAATAGTTCTTTGATCCCTAGGGAGGAACAGTGATTTGAATTTGGATTGGGGATATCGTTTAGTATAAGTTCCAATCACCAAAAATATCAATCACGAACATTTTATAATCGAGTAATAAGCTGTATGATAAAGTAAAATGTGCGAGCCAACTTAAAAACAAAAGTTTGTGTTATAGTAACAAGCCCGCCAAATGCATTCTGTCTTCATCCGTAATTGTTTATTTGATTATATTGTCCGTAATTTTAATTTAACATCGTTTTATAAAAAATGAGTGTGACAATAAAGTAGTGAGAATGAAAGTATAATATTAACGCCAAAGAACATTATATGGGACGCTAAAAATGTGATACAAAGTCTTTTACCTACAAAATCCCCTGAGAAATATATAAAAGCATATGATAATTTCATTCGTTGTAAAAATACAAGAACGAAATCTTTTTCGGAAAATGTGTTTTTGGCCTATTTTCAAGATTTAGCCAAACAACCTAAAACTATTTGGAAATCTCTATGCTAAAATCTACAATTAGAAACAATAAAGACATTAAAATCAAAGCAATCCAAAGAACTGAAACCGAAAAAATTTCAAGGTGTTTTCTTGCCACAATGTTGAAGCTTTTTTAAATGACGCTCTCGATTAAATCTAACTACTGACAAGAGTAAGTATTTACTTACGTAACATTTTAGTATTAGGTAAGTAGGTAACAACTAATAGTTGCTAATAGTAGCGTATCTAATTTTGAGTCTTTGTTTCTAGTTGCTACAGATTGTGTTGATTTTTGGAGTTCATGAGGCTTGTCATAGCAATTCTGCGTTTCTTTATGGGGCTTGGAATTCGTTTTTACAATAAGATTCCTAAGTTGATACGCCAGTTGCCCATTGGAACTTTTAAGCGTCGCATTAAAACATAACAATAGGCAAAGGATATTATAGTGTAGATGAGTACATTAATGACAAGGACGCCTGGAAACAATAGTGCCGGAACCAGTTCCGCACAGGTTTCAATTTTTGTAATTACCATGTCTTGCTTAAAAGATGCGCTGAGGAGTTTCTTTCGACGTTTCTTCTCCTCATTGTTAAAGCACCTTTTCGAAACGGTGGTAGAACCAAAAAAATGACATTCATAAGTGTATTTACTGAATATCTATATGATTAAATGATTTTGAATTTGAATTTGAATGAGCTTCTCATCTTACGATAGATAATGTTGAGACCCAATCTGATAAATAACTTTATATAAAATTAAAAGACTCAAAAACCATAATCAACAGATCGTTTACTACCCGAGGAGTGTGTTACATGCCTAACGTGGAGGAGGACCGCTGACGCCGTATGCTACCACAGGTCATCGTATCCACGTGTAGCCTAATTTCGCCGCGGCATCAGCACGCCACGAATTTACTTCAATAATTAAAAACAAGTGTTAAAACATTCATTGCTTGACTCTAGTATCGACCAGCATTGTTTCAATTAAGTAATTATAATTTTTAATTTCTTATTTCAATAAAATAGTATTAGTAACTTTGTTTTTTTTTGAGTCCTCCGGCTGTCGTTAACGTAATTAGTGTATAAACATATTGTTGAAAAATATCAGAAACTTCGCCCTTCTGATATGAAAAGCAATCGATTCTTTATCCGTTACCAAAACGACTAATGTACAAGACAACCCGTTGGAAAAAATATCTTCTCGGGCATGCCTCAGGAAATGGCTTTTTATTTAAAGTTACCTAATGTTAAGCTGTATATAAGCCACTATTTTCTGAGAACTTCTGCCACTCTACTAGCAGATTTGGGAGTACACAAGTGTGTATTAAGGAGATGGAGAATGGAAGTCATCTGCGGTAGCTGAAAAATATGATTATATTGTGAACAACGCCAAAATTTACGACTAAATTGTCAAAAAATTGCTCCCTTGGTGAACAATCTACTATTTATCACTCACTGACTCAAATTTCACCATTTTGCCCGTCTGTCTGAATTCCTTTTGTTGGCGCGGCAGTACAGCGATAGTACTGATCGTTAACGAAAGTGGAATTCAGTGTGTGTATATACTAAATCAGCTCAAACCTATGTTCAAGATAAGGTGAGAAGATCCGTCGTCTTTCATCACGCGACTTACTTTCTGATGGTTTGTCCAAACCGTATAAAGTACATACACAAACGACCTTCGATGTAGTGGAGCGGTTACGAAGCGGTATGAAAGATTATCCACGACAGTGGAAGAACAGCGTCGCGGATGGGCTCAATGAGCATGCGGTTTGCTTGGTAGCCAGATTTGGACTGGTTAACATCCGGCGGGATTCGACCGACGTGTTTATAAAAATAAATGAGGGTGGATTTGAATTTATGCCTAATAGGCACTAACCCCTATAACGCAAAAATGTCTTTATCTAGTAAAAAATTGTAAAAAGTTACAATTTGTAATTGCGCAAATGATAAACTTTACGTGATATCGCTAGACCTTATGGTAATCATGAAAAAGAAATAATAATTTATAAAAATGTTGGAGAGATCAGTGTAGGAAAAAATATTACACATCAAATAATGGTGAACAATATTAAAAATATATACCTACTTGGTAAATTATACACCAATAAAATTTTATTTCAATAATAATATCTTAGTCTATATGAATTTCGAATTCTAATATTCAAAGTCCATTAGTTATTCTTATTTGATAGAATATTGTGTTATCAGTTCCTCAAGCAGCACCTGTTATATAAGAATGGGAAAACGGTGTTTAATTCAAACATAATTTTTTTTTAATATATGTTTTCCAATTGGTTACTTACTTATTAACAGTGCATAATTGAAATGCATAATTTGAAATTGTTAGTATTTGTTTTACGAAAATATTACAAACATGTTAGTTTTAAATTTTTAATTAAAACTATAGCCGTATAATAACTGAACACGATTATGTAATAATCCATGTCACTGTCACTTATCATGAATGAATAAATGGCAGATAATTTATTCGTTCTCCGCTTGTTTTGTCGCCAGTTGAGCTTGACAGATGACAGCATCGTTTTGTTGCTACAGAACAACAAACAAATATGGTAGCATCACGCTCTCATAAACGGGCTCAAACACTAATCCTCTAACAAATTACCGCATTTCTGTCCGTAAAGAGGATAACCTAAAATTAAAAAGGTTTGGCGAGCTGGATCAAATATTTGTAAACTGCTATTTTTAGTGACGTTTTTGTTTCGAGTTTTGCTGAATGTGTCGTACAAATTACTAAATGAGCTTAGGAAGTTATTATGTAACAAAAGTTAAATACTATTTTTTATTTTCAATACCCCAAAGGTTATTACTAGTTGTAAAGGGTCGAACTGGGTTATTGTTAAGAGTATTTATATTCTTAAATGAAGTTGTTACATTTGCGAATATATTAATTTTAAATTACTATTACTGTTATCATGCAAGCTTGATGCTATTCGTCAATATAAGGTTTTTACTGAAGCTTGCAACATTTATGTATAACAAAGTTCGATCATTTACTAAATATAATTAATTGGATGCAAGGCATACACATTAAGTGAAACAAAGGTATCGGGATACAAAGTAATTATTTTTGATACTATAATTAGCTAATTAATCGGTAGGCCTTTATTAACAAAGCAATTGTTGTTGGGGGCTTAATTTTAAAAACCAACAATGGAAAATAAAAATGAACTGGAGTGCTGCGTCCTCTCGCCCTAATGAATGAGGAGTAATTTCAACTGAAATAAAAGAGAACACAATATAATACCCGTTTTAAAAACAGTGAAACGAGAAAATTGCCGCACTATCCAATTTATAGACAATGGGGAAAACTGTCGACATCGCTATTCCCATACTGACGATAACAAAACTGCTGTTCTATTTATTTGGTAATTTCCAATAGCCGTTAAACTGATATTTGTGATTATGCGTATTAACAAAGATAACAATTTCGAACAGCTACCACATTTTTTGTACTATCCTTCTCAAGACTTCAGTTCGGATAATAACTTTTATGTTTAGTTTTGTATGAAACTTTGTTATACTGAAATAAATACAAATAACAAATGACTATCGGTAGCTATTGTGACCCGTCGATCGTCCTCTTTTCTAACGTGATCAAGGGCTCAGTCATGCATAGCTCACAAATAACTATTTTAACATAAGCATATTCCTATATACTCGTATGTCTTTTTTCGGAGAGCCAGAACTAAGATGTTATAGTTGCTGGCGACTTTGGCGGCGGCTTTGCTATTATAGATGTGTGAGAATTAAAATTATCATCAAGGTCGTTAGACAGTGCGTTTGTTGACTACTCACATTTATTCGAACTATTGTAATCGAAAAAGTCGATTTGTAGTAGTTTCCCGGGCAACTAATGGCAAAATTTCATAAACATTTATTTCCATTCTTTGTAGCACCGACCAGTCAGCTGTACGTTGAATAACCGTCGTTAACTTTTTACACCCGGGGTAACTCGGGCCATTAATCGGTTCAGTCAACCTTGATGTGTTTTAATGTTTTGGACTATTAATAAGATACTGATTGTATGCTAACACATAAACTTTACTTGTAACGTATGTTTTATATGGGTTAAAATTGAAGTTGCTGTTCTTTTATCGGCTTTATCCATATGATACATCTAGGGCCAAGATCAACTCGAGTCTCCATCCATTGTTGAGTCTTGAGCCTAAGTCAACCTCGTCGATACCTAACAGATCTATGGCACATGTTACTTCCTTTGAATGTCGCTGTAACTGGGCTTTGTATCACTCTAATTACTTTAGGCTATACTCAGTCGTTCATGTTTATAAAATTCTTTAACTACAGGCTTCGCACCATCTAAATTAACTGTGAAATACTCATAAAGTATTTGAATACATTGTTTCAGAGTCATTCTTTTGGGTTAGCAGTCCCTCGATTGACGCTTCTTGTGTTATGGAAGAACAATAATAGCCACTTACAAACAGATGGCTCTTCTGCTCGTTTGCCGACCATCATAACAAAATAGAGATTTAGAACAAAGTCACCACCTTTTCAAATTTTTGTTTCTCTTTATAAAACGTTTTTCATTTCGTATTGTTCCATTTTAACAAAAATAGGGAAGAGAACTTTTATTCGTGTAAAAGCTCTCAGAAGAGCAGCCGGGTCAACTGCGAGCCCTTCAAATGAGAGGCTTGTTGCCAGACTAGACAGCAATTAGTTTCCACGTTTCCCGACTAACAATTAGTCATTGTGGACCCAAAAAGAAAAAGATCTAAATAAAAAGGAATAATTGATCTTTAATACAGAAGATGTCGATTTTGTAATGGTTGTTTTGAAGTTAATTAATTATTTCTGAAAGAAGACACATAAGTCTAATTGTTAAATTTCAAATTCTTAAAATAAATTAGTGTTTTTATTTTAATGTCACTGGACAATATTTGATGTCCACATATACACCAATACGCAACACTCATAATACAAAGAACAGCAAAGATAGGAGAAAGAAGGCAAATAAAGTAGGTGCAGTATTTTATTTTTCTGTGAAGTTTTTTTCAGTGTTACTTAACTTTTTGCTTTGAAAACTAGTCTTTCCAATGTTTCAACATAATGAAATTACATTAGTTTCAAAAGTTGATTATTGAGACTACGAATATCCTTGGCTAAAATAAAAAAAAAAAATAAAATAAAAAGTTGGCTAATAGAAAAATTGTTTTAATCGGTTGCTACAGTTACCACAGGAATGAAAACTACGCGCAAAAAGGGGACCTACACTGAATACCATGGCACAGGCTGAGTGCTATCCTATTTCATCATGTGTAACTTTGAAATGTAAAACGTAGTATTTAGGCAATTACTTTACTTTCGGGTGTTTTGTGACTCTACCCTAACTACTGCTCACGAAACATCCATATGTACGTAACAGCAATATACTTGTATTTTCTCTCATACTGTGCCTAAAGAAGTATCCGTTCAGGTTATTACGATGAAATCAATAGGTTTGCTTTCTTTATTTTACATTGTTAGTTACAGAACGTATAGAACGTAGACACCATATTTATATATAACTACGGTAATATTGAAGTATTACAAAATAAATATAGCTGTACTCACTATTCACTAACTGCGTCAAATAATTGTAAGAAATTTCTGTTCCAAGCTTTGACCTAGCGATAAAAGTGCTATACACATTACTGGGTTGGTTAATTTCTAGTAAACTAGTAGTAAAACGTAAGTTCCTGAAATATGTAGAATAATTAGTAAATTAGTCATAAACTGTGAATATTAATATTTAACCCATACCTTGTAGATTGATGGGTATTATACATCGATCATGTTTAATAGTGTAGTAAAATGATAAAATTCAGAATGATCATTAGCAGATGTAAATTTACTTGGCTAAAAAATTAAAGAGTGGTTTCGGTTACATAATAAATCTCGTTTCAGAGCAATATTAGACGAAATGAAAATTATTATCGTTATCGCCAAAAGCCGGTCGGACATGTAAAAGCTGAGCAAATCTGCCCGGGTTTATTTAAATCCCGTTCATCGGGTGTTTGTTAAGCGACAAAATCTGATCGGTAAATCTAAGAATCGGTAAAGGTTAAGATCGGCAAGAATTTAAAAAACAACAGAGAAGAAATAAATACCGGCTGGCTATGCCAATTAATGCCTATACTGGATTACATTTGGTGTTCCAACCAACGGTGTAGCAACCCTTATGATGCCATACTGGCCATGTTTTATTTAGTTACGACATATAGAATTTTATGAGAAAAATATATCGAAATTGGTAAGTATAAATTGATGCTGGTTATCGTGAACTTATTCGTTGAAATTTGCACTCTCACTTAATTTAACATATCGTTACCTTCTTTAACATATCAAGCTCTCGATATTCATTTCATGTACTTCGTACTTACTATGGACCGTGTTGTAATTATACAGCTTGATGTACATAACCTCTATATATATTTTATCGAGCATAAGATGTTGTGTTTTGTTATATATATATTATTTTTATACACAAATAATTACATTAATGACCTCATGGTCCAGTTGGTAGTGACTGCCGAGTCAGGGGTGCCAAGTTGGATTGGCGACCGGGGCAATATAAAGATGCAAATATTGCAAGCAAATATCAGAAGCAATAATCAAATCAGTTTACGAATGCCTTCTGAAATGTTTGAAGTTTGGTTTGGTACTTTTTAGATAACTTTTTTTTTGCATCAAAATTGATTTTGAATTGAAAAATTTGTATCCTTATCAATTCTTCTAAAGCTACATAAATAGAATAAAATTTTTGTAAGATTCTCCACTGTCGTTCAATTTTTTCTCAAAATTGTGGTCCAATGGCTTAAATCTAAAATCTATGATACTGTATTTAGTTACGCGTATATTAAAAGGTCATAAAGGACACATGACATTCCAACTATACGTTTTTATTATGTTAAAACATACCAAATATTGCATCATATCTATCACAAGAATATATTTGAATGAGTGGATATTAGAAAAAATATTGAAATTCGACAGTAAATAAATCAGGAGTCGTCATATTTGAAACGTTCAAAAACTTGTTTTTTTGACAAAATGATTGGCTCGGGCCCAATCAGCCGAGGCTGCCGACAGACCCTAGACGACGATATCAGATGCTCGCGGTACATGCTATTTTTCTCCGCAAGAATACAAATGTCTTGCCAAATTGTCTTCTATCGAAGTAGTCCAATTTAGAAAGCAATTTCCCAACCAATTCGTTTTGTAAGCGGATCAAGAGGCCAACGTTAAATATCGCTATTAAATCGCATCCATTGAAAACGAATTGGGTTTTTCACTGCATGATTTATTCAAATGGCGCTCGCGGTAACGATAGGATTATAAATACATAACTTTGTTTTATCTAATCGGGAAAACTTAAAAATCTCTTCAGTCATTCTTGATAGAAGCTGGGAAGACAAACATATTTATATATTTTTTAACAAAATGTTTATTACGTTATTGGATAATCTTTGTTGTACCTACTCGTATTTATAAGCAAAATGCAATGCAGAAACATTTTGTCAGAGTTCAAAATAGTTTCATGCAGTATATATGCAATACAAACTAAAAAGCCAAGCAAACAAACCTCGCGATTGCCTAGCCCAAAGAAAATAAAATGAAACTGCAAATAGAATGAAACTTTGCACAGCCATCAAAGGTAACACACGCTTCCGTAGCAACATTTTCTTTTAATCCGTATAATTACGCTTCGTTCATAATCGTAGCGCAAATTGTCATCGAGTTGGCAGACTCGCACATAGATGCTATCTCTATGAGAACCATAAAGGAAAGGTTATCTCACATTCGAGGTAAACCTCGAGATGCTGTTATACAGAAAATATTGGGTATTACATATGCTACCTTATTAGAATGGTATAAGAGTTCAGATTTGTATGGTTTCGTCTATTTCTATGGGTACAGTTATGTAAGATCAGAAGCAGTCGAAAGTTGAATGAGTGACTATTAATAGTAAAAATCTGTATGGTCTTTTATACTGTGAAGTAAATATTAAGTAGCTTGACTACTTAATACCTTGAAAGTTAGACTACATAATACCTGTATAGTACTTAATAGTGATCATTAATAGATAAAGCAATGGTTAATGTAAAAATTATCTACTGGACTTGCCATAAATATCTTATTTAAACACTTTAGTTGAACAGCGTCATGTAATATTATTTTCTTTCCTAATATGCTATGTTAACATCATCTAGATCGTTATCAAGATTTCATTTTTCAGATGTTATGAAAAATCCAATGAAAAAATATTTCTACATAAAAAAAAACAGCAAAAGAGATAAGTTAGCCCAAACTTATAATTTTTATCGCAAATCTATACTAACAATAAATGTGTAACGGACTCAATCTATACATATTTTTGTGACTTTGTTATCGACATATAAGTCAAAATATATGTTATTTAAATGTTTAGCGTGTCCGTCTTACCATGTATCACACAGTAACCACTGGACAGATATGGATGATAGTTGGCATTTTACCTTTTATTTTAGGTCATAATCTAGGATACTTATTGCCCCGGGAAACGGAACTATTCCCGCGGGATAATAATTAAAAGTTAATATAGACTTTCTTTTAAAAGGGCAGTAAATTATTTTTTGTTAGCCTGGCTGTAGCTATTATACAATATTAATATATTTCTAATTCACAAAACTACAAAAAACCACTCCTAAAATAATGCGCGTGTTATTTCTTAACGCAAGGCGTAGGTTTTTTGAATCAAAGCGAAGTAACTAGTATGTTATATTTATAAGTATATAATTCAGTGCCTCCAAGTTTCATGTTTATAAGCTACAAAATTCGTTGTAGTTTTCGCTTATGACAAATTTAATAATTGTGTAGTAAACAATTGATTATTTTTTATTGAAATATCTTATCTTAATTTGCTTTTAACTATGGACAAGGTTCGAGACTGTGCAATGAAGCGAGCAAAGTTTTGACATGATTAAAACTACCCCGCGATAGTTGTCGCCTCGTTTGGGAATTGACCCGAGCCACACATTCATTTACCCTGTCCTATCTTATTGGACATTTGATAAAAGGGACTTAATTAAAACTTTGTGTAACTGTTGACTAGAAGTCAAATGTATTGTGTTGTTAATTTTGTCATTTCGATTTTACAACACACAACGTAAATATAAATTTTACTTAATTATGTCCATAGATTATGATTAAATGAATATTAATACTTATTAAAATTATTATAGTAATAATAAATCGACGTTTGTTATTATGTTTTTAGAATAAGGTATTTATCATATGTTGAATCATCATACGTCACGTAGGACTACATTATCAAGATGAATCATAGGTACGAAGGAAACCTTCGACATGGCATCTATTTGAATATCTGTAATGCAACTAGTAAATTGTCCTCTCTTGGCTACAGAAAGTCTACGCCTCAGATTTACAAATAGCAATTCCTGTTGATAAAAATATAATTTATATTTATCAGGTATTTAGTATGTGACATGTTTTAGATTGCAATATGTGCAGAAAAGCAGTCAAAACTTTGTCTAACTTCGTTTTAACTGAATGTTCGAACTATCCTTATTGCGTATTATGGGGGAATAGATTATTTACTGGGATTAAAAGTCACCTAGATAATATTGTTTCGTATCAGGATACACAGGTTCATGGAAATGCCAAGATAGTTCTAAAGAAACTTTATTACACTTCAACAGTTGTAGTCGCTCTCGTTGATCGCAGGTACTTCGCTTTGTTGGAAGAGTGGGTGACCCTGCCCGTTATTTATATCGAATTTCGGGCTTTTTAGAATTCTCTACGGCAATAATAATATCTGGAAATTGTTAGAACAATACAGGCTCAGGTAAAGACGGTTGTGTACGCGATATTCGCCGTTTAATATAAGCTATAAGGGTGATAGTCGCCTGATGTGTTCGAGGTAGACCTTGTCACTACCATTTTTTATACACAAAAAATAGTCATCAAAATCGGTTCACAAACAATGGCTGTACATGCATACATACATTTTCGAAGTTGGTTAAAAATAATGTAGTAGTATTGCAAAAAAGCTCCCATATAATTAATTTTGGCATCTGCAAAAATTGAAATTGAAAAAGAAAATTGAAATTGAAAAATTGAAAAAGTTTTTCGTATAGAATTCAATTAATAGGTATATTATTACATACTTGTAAGTAAAACTAATAAAAAAAGAAAAGCTGACGAAGTCTATACGTACATTATTTTTTTAAATCAACGACTTTGAAATGTTCGTCGCGGAATATACTAAGACACTTCGTGAATCTCTTAAATGATAAAAATACCAATTGTCTTCCACCTAATCGTGTTAAGCTAGTTCCGCGCGTGCGGAGTTGTTGTTGACATCGAATACTGTAAATATACTTTGCCGATCGAAGTTTGATTCGATATCCGAGCGAGTGGCGAGGTAGCCGTAGCACGTTGCCAAAGCAAACTCGTGCGACGTGAGGTACATACTCTTCAAGATCTCGCTAACTCACCGAGGAACATATTGCTCACGTATTTTTACCGACTGATTTTGTTATCTCCGAGACATATTTAATTTCTTGGCAGCGAACGAATGTGAACTGCCAAAGTTTAATTTAATGGTAAGTATGAATGTGGAATAATTATATGCCTTGCGTCGGAAAGCGTATGATGTTATTATAGGCAGTTAATTAGAGAATTTTTTCATGTCAATCGCCGATAATTGAGCAAGTCAGCCTACTGATGGTAAGTGACTACTGTCCCCCATGGATATTGAGGAGACGTTTATTGCGTTGTGTTATCAAACCTCTGCGGGTATCCTACGAATTATGGACATTTAAGTTTATTGCTAAGCCTTCAACCAATCCACACTGTTGGAGCGTGATATAGTATACTCGAAGCTTCTCTTAATTGTCAGGGGCGCTGTGCCTTGCGGTTGTGCGCGTTTAAAACCACTTTCTTTCATTGACCTACTAACTACATTTTTTATTTTTAAAAAATATTCAAATTCCGTTATGGGATCTAAAACCATTTACACGATTTTGACTAATAATGAATGAAACTGAATTAAAATAGAACTTTCAATACTATCACGACAGCTTGTGCACCGAGCAACCGCCGTCGAACGAATGACCCGATATATATATGTTCCTCTCCCTCTCTCGGCGGGGTTTAACAATCGAGCTAAGTCTCCTTATGTGGATTTCGTCCGCAGCCCGTAAGTACGAGCCTGTCTTCTTATGAGAGCCCCCTTCGTTGGATGGGGATTGATGAAGGGGGAGTTGAAGGCGTATGGAGTTCAAAACAGTTCGTCCTTGCTAATCCGGTGAAGGCCGCCTTCTTTACGCGACACCGAGCGATCAAGGCCCCGCCAGGTGAATCCCGCTGGTGAGAAGCCCGACGAGAAACGATCAGCGATTGAGCGGCGGCTAGAGGCGGTACAATCCGTTGTTGGTCAGTTCATGTCAAGAATTGTGTGCCGGTTGTGTGCCGCCGTCACAGTCACAGAACTAGTGCGTATTATGCGACGCGGCACAATCCGTAGTGGGTCGTGTTCCTTACGGTACATCGGCCGCATGAGCAGCGCGGTGCAGGGCAAGGGGAGGTGTTCCCAAACCGGAACCGCCAGCGCTGATTCGAACCCTCGCCCTATCTACGGACACTCACCCGCAAGACATAGGCGCAAGCGCACGCAGTTTATTGTATTCAGTTTGTACAAAAGGGGAAATTACAGTACATAGGTATACAGAAGAAACGCAGTTTTCTTTAGTCAAGACCCCCAGCTCACAACTGGAGCTTGATACTCAGACCGGTCTATCCGTTGTAGTAGCTGACCTACTACTCCGGTGTTGTTATTTGGGCGAGCGGCACTTGAGCCTCCGAGTAACGGTCAGTTCAGGGGGGGTGGTTTTCAGTGCTGGACTCCGCTGGTTGCAGATGGTGATGCTCGATTACTCCTTGGGGACGGCCGGTCGAAGTATTGCTAGTCTGACCATGCCTTTGAAGAGTAGTGGCATGAGGTCTCGCCCAGCGCTGAGACCGTTCAGTAAATCCTGTAGGAAGGAGAAAGTCGCATCGTAAAAGTCCTCCGCCTTCGTCTTTCCTCCCCGAGGTGGAACGGGGCGGCGAATGCGCTATCACCATGGACGAGCTTACCCTTTGGTTTCAGGACTCTTGAAACGGAGAGTGTAGCGGTGTCGAACGGGGTGGGCGCCCCCATCCTCCTCCCACTCCTCTTCTACCTTCACCCCGTGGAGGCGCCGCGCCTCGGCGGGTCGATGGCGGCGGTCATGAGTGACCCCGGGTGCTAGGGCTCAGCGTTACTGGGCCGCTGCGGGGTAGCGGGTGCTGCGGTGGGAATCTTGCGGGGGCCCAATTCGGGCAGGCGGTGTTGTTGGCTGGCTGTGGCCCGCCACAGTTGGCGTAGGTGGCGGGCTCCTTTACTCCTACCTGCCACGAGTGTGACGCGCCGATAGACACGACGCGCCACACTCTCGAGGGGTGCCCCGCTTGGGGGCCTCAGCGCCATGCCCTGGTGGCTGTTATAGGCAGAGACCTCTCTTTGTCGAGCGTGGTCCGCTACATGCTGCGATACATGCAGCGAGAGGTGCTGGTCGTCCGTGGCCTCCATCTGCGAGGAGGTCATGGCACTGAAGGAGGCCGCGGAACGAGTGCGAGAAGCAGCCGCTAACGCTTACTCACTCCGCTGAAAACGACTGGGGGGAGGAGACGGCATTACGCGCTCCTCCACCCTCCACAATAGAGTGGGAGAGGGCACCACAGCCTCCCATTCGCCACTAGGGCAATAGGGTGCTTACGATGCCCGCGAGCACTCTATGGGTGAGGGCGGCCCGCATAGGCGGGCAACCGTCGGGGCGTCACGGTTGTATGCGCGAGCGATCCCGTGGCGCTCCATTAAGACGATGAGGGCTCCGCTGGGTTTTAGTGGGTATTCTGGCACGTTCTGGCGTGCCAGCGAGTCCCACATACCCGCCGCCTCCCCGCGGCGGGATGCGTAAATGCATTTCCCAGAGGTAAAAAAAAAAGGTGGCGGGCCCCCCGCAAGGACGCGGGCACCGATGAGCCAAGTGTTCTCAGCCACATCGTGCACACGCCAATTGCCGATGGCAGTTGTGGGACGAGTGGCGGAATTTCTGGCAGCGGTGGTACTGCGGCGGACCTCGCTTGCCCCGCCAGGCCTCCACACGGACCTTCATCAGCTCGGTGAAGGCGTATAGCTCGGGGGCGCGGGCTGACGAGCCAATTGCACGAATAATATGTACCTCGCTCACTCGCGGCATGCTCGGACTTGGCAACGTAGACGGCCGGGTGAACTCCAGGATGTCATTGGTGTCAGTATTGGTCGGCAGTCCCCTGATCGCGACACTGAGGGCCTTATCTTCCGGGAGTGCGTATGAGAACCACGAGATTCCCTCGGTTGTTTCTATTTCGATCAGGTACGTCTGTACCGACCGAAACTTGCACTCGTCTGTGGGAGTGAAGCACACGCCCTGCCCAAATGGGCGCGCGCTCACGGCGTATCCAATAATTTCCCTGAGCGCCGCAAGATGCCGCGCCCAGTTCGGAAGGCGCTCCACTACTAAAGGTGGGTATCTCGCCTTGTCAGGGGGCGCGACAGGGGCGGCGCTAGAGGGAGGTTGGTCCAGGTTGGTGGTGCATTTCCCAGCGTTCAAAAAAAAACAAACAAAAAAAAAAAGGTTGGTGGTGGGAGTCGGGGGAGGGACAGGGGAAGACTCGGTACGATGCCGCTTGGCATCCCGGTTCTCGACCCCGTCGTCGTTCGGGGAACGGGTCCTCTTCTCCGGGTCCATAAACCGGGCTATAAGTCAGCGCTGTTCCGTGGACAACTTCGACGCCCACTCTTCGATCTCCTTTAGGTCCCGGGGTGATAGCCCTTCCTGGGAGGAGCATGGGCGTGTTAGGGTCGTTGGTCGATCCAGGTGGGCTTCGCTTACCTCGATCAAAGCCCTCGATCGGAGGTGAGGCTGCGGCAGTTGGGTTGGTGCTTGTGAGGGGGGCGAAGGCCTTGCCATCCCCTCGCGACCCTTCTTCGGGGACATTCGTCCCACGGCGATTTCATCGCGGTTACTCCGCTGACCCGCAGTGATAAAATCAGTTTGGGGGTAGCCGTAGTTGACTATGGCCGTGTCGTTCCGACGTATAGTTCGGTCTCTTTCCGTCCGCCGGATTCAAGAATTCGGGGAGGGAAAGGAGGTAGATGCGGAGGTTGTCGCCCGAGTGGAGGGTAGCCACTAACTACCGGTTATCGAATGAGGCGCTCCTCGAATGACCCGTTGGTATGTCGTGCGTTGTATAGGATGTCTAGGATTGCAGTGGGGGGGTATACCTAACCGTTCCACTTACAAACATAACAGGATGGTACCCATATATCTATATGAATTTAAGGTCAATAAGGGACTCTACGAATCTTTGATACTTTAATACCTTCAAAAGCTATTTGATCCGATATGAACTACGCCAGTCGTTATGCCTGCGGCAGTTAGGTCAATTGAGGTGGTCATTAAAGGATAGCGTTTGGCATCACTCCAATCAAATCTATCATCGGACGCTTCGTTAAACACCTACACTTGGCTCTAAATTGGTACTACAGCTTTAAATGTTTAATTCCGCTTTTCCAAATATTTAGTCTTTATAGGAAACCAATTTACAAACATCGACTTTAACTTTGGTTACTTGTTTCACTGTAAATCTATTGACTTCATAGAGAAACATTGTTTAAATATATTACACACACGTTTTTGTTGGAATGTAAACTAAAACATATGTAATAGCTCTAACGATATTTGACGACTTATTTATTGTTATAATAGGACATTCTATAAAACAAAAATTCTACCAAAATCTTACATTAAATAAGTTGCTATCTCTTTATATCGCCTTGGGAAAGGTCGTTGCCCAAAAACCGTAAGTAGATTACTGCACGTTGCTCTCTAATTGGTTAACTCGATCATTGGAATAAACGAGACCGTCTGAAAAGTTTCAACTTTTTAACGAATCTTCTAATTTATTAGTTACTAAAGGGACCGATTACTTTAAGGGTTTTGAATAGCAAAGAAACTCATGATTAGTTTGTAAATTTGATCAGAAATTGTTAATACGTGCAGCAGATGGTTGAGTATCGTGTTCATCACATTTCTATGTAAATTAAATCAATGTCTATATAAAGGGCGATGGTGAACTCCTGATTGCATGTTCCACACGCAATTCGGCAATAAACTTGCAACTACGGAACTAAAATTTCAACGCAACTTTATTTTTATCGAAGGAAGTCGTTAGACGCTATCTGAACCACCTCGCACGTATTAACATACATAATTATAGGTAGTTTAACAATTGGAGCTTTGCCAACTCGATCCAACTTGTACCACTATTACAGTTTTTAGGTTTCAGTTGTACGGAAAACAATTTCGCAGTGTTTCGTTGTCACTAACTCTATCTTTGCATTATGAATGGTACAGATCGTTGTGACCTGTCGGCCTATAAAGAGCACAACTGATGTCGTGCTTATCATGCCCTATTTGTTTTAATTTTCTCCTCGGTATTATTTTAAATTTTCATTCGCGTTTATTGTGGTAAATGATTTGGTCCATATCTAGACTGCTACTTTTGTTACATGATATGCTCTGATCTACCTGATAGCCAAAGCCGTAATGTGAATCATAAGTTATTGTAATTTACAATTTAGTGTTAACAATGAAATTAAGTTAAAAAAAGGAAAATAATACTGATATAGAATAAGGGTATATTTATGAAAGTATATTTTATAAATCTCGGAAAAAAATGAATATGTCCTTTAATTATGTTAATTTCTTTAACTTTGATTTAACACTTCAAGAGCTGTAATAAAGACTCCGAATACTATTTATGAAATAATTTCACTAAGTGGACTATTTTTTAGACATGTAAGGTTCTACAGAATGAAACAAAGAGACTGTATATTTCCCTTTACTGTCAACTACAAGGGCACTGTGGCTGACACTTCGATTTAGTACCTACCGACCCTTGGTTTGATAAAAGTCCTTTCATCGGTCCACCGCGTATTTAAGAATAAGGACTGAATTCTGGCTTTGTTTATTTGAGGTTCCTCCAAATATTCGTAGAAATTGGCTTTGTAAAACAAATCCCAAGGTTTTTAAAGATATCTAAAAGATATTGAAATTTGTTTTATCGTATTCTTCAATAAGACGATGCAAATTCTTTGTTACATGTTTTTGAAATCAAATCTGTTTTATGTGAGCAAATATATTGAAGCACTTAATATATGTATGAACCTTTTTTAGTATTGTCTATTTTGTTGTTATAAATAATTACAGGTTCTTTAATCGTGTAAAATGTAGTCCTTAATTTAACTGAATTTCAACGATTTAAAACTCCGTATTTACTATACTAGTAAATTTCAGTTTTGTTTCCTAGTTTCATATGTATATTCATATCATATTGTTATAAATCATTACAAATTGCCTTAGTAGTTACAATAAGTTGTTTAGGTTTCTTATATTCTACTCAAAATGTTAAACATGAAAATACAATGGAATCCGCATAAATAACTATCTATACGAATCTTATAGGTTAACGGGGAAAATAATATAATGTACATAAGTTATATAAATAGAAAGTATACAACATATTATACTGTTTATTTACCTGTTTTCAAAATACTCTCCTTCATGTTTTATTTTTATTTTTCATTCGTCTAAAGCAACTTTGAGAACACTTGCGATAGTTTTGAGCAGACAGGTCAGATATTTGTAGGCAGCTACGGCTTCTTTGGTGATCGAAAGATATTTTCCTTATTACCTTTTCTTTCACTATTGGGAATAAAATGAAGTCACAGGGAACTAAGTTAGGGCTGTAGGCAAACACAACCGGGGTCAGATTTTATCACCAGATTCCTCAGTAAACGCATTCGTTCGAAGGAAAGTATATAATGAGGTGTTATCGAGATCTGAAATGATTCCCCGAAGCTCGAGGTAACTGACCAACAATTTTTCAGCATTGAAGTGGACGACGACGATATCGGCTACAACTAAGTATTGAGGGGCTACCGGCCCTCGGGTGTGTACGTGACATGCTACGCAGATGACACCGTAGCCATCGCCCGGGGCAGTAAATATGAGCAGGGTTGCGAATCTTGCCGCTAAGTCTTGCACTGGTAGTCGAGAGGACATAGGATTATTATAGTTATCGGTGGAACAGAAGTAGAGGTCAGGTCAACGTTGAGGTATTTGGTACTCGTCCTCGATAGCCGCTAGAACTTATGATTATATGTGATTATTATATTTGATTGGCTCCCCGATTAATCAACGTCATGACTGTACTAAAGCGGCTGCAATCCAATATGGGAAGTGGGGG
>PDGT01000011.1:2265158-2285775 GCA_003671415.1 Megathymus violae | reverse complement strand
GGGGGGGGGTAAACGAGAGCGGTCGCCCCCAGTACTTGGGTATAGTATGATCCATGGCCTTGTATGGGGACCTGTTTAGGAAGATGCTATGACCGAAAGAACCATAGCTCTTCTGACTAAACATCACAGGGTGATGGCGGTCGGGTTGCTGACTTTCCAGCTCATACAGGTATTTTTCAAATATGGTTTTTTCGGGAAGTACCTGTGCCTTGAACTGAATCGACTACCGCATGCCATCATTCTAAGTCGAAGACACAGCGCAACACACTTTGTTGGAGTGTCAAGTGTAAGGTAACGAGCGTGGTGAACTCGTCGCAATAGTGAAGAATAGTGTCTCGCTTCCGACCATAGTTATTAGTATGTCAATGGTCCGGAGTGAGGAGTATTGAAACGCCGGACACTCCTTTTGCGAAAAAAAGCTTTTTTAATTTAGCTTTTTTTGTTTGAGCAAAAGTTTTTTATTGTTTACTAGCTTCTATTTTCAGATATATTTGCTTTTTAAACTTATAACACACGTTCGTTCAATTTGTACATACCAGGCATCTCAAAACTTATCGAGTGACTTACAGCAAACGATAAAGATACAAAAATACATGCGAAAATCAAGATTTCTGTAGAGGCAATACTGCCGCATAGTTTGATTTTATAACAATAAATGAAAGGAAAAATATTGTGAAAGCACAGTGGGAAAGTAAATTCAGCAATTCTTATGTGAAACTGGAGGCTATGACAGCAAATGAAGATGTTGTCGAGGTGACATTTTTCGGGTGTTGAAACAAAATGACCGTTCGGCGGCGGTCGTTGCCGGCATGGTATTGCGGTTCCCTAGTTTCATAACTGTAGATTGTACGAGTATGTTAGGATTTTTATTGCGGCTTTCGAGTGACGGTTTGGTTACGTTTATTTTTTTTTTCATATATTTAATAAACATAAATATTAATTATTTAATAATCATAAACTAATCTAAGTAACTAGCAACTGCATTATGTTTTTATTATACTAGAAATATTTTTTGATTATTCCATATTATTGTATTAAAATTTGTAACTATTATTTTTATTTATGGTTATAAATGTTATCATCGATAATCAACTTTAAACACGGTAAATCAACTTAAAGTAATTTAGAGAGAATGATTCTTGAATATATTCTGTGAGGTCATATCCCAAATCAATTGGTTTAATAATTCCTTAGTCAAAAGTAGCAATTTATTGATTAGAGAAAAAGAACTAAGTAAAGACTCGATCGACGCCAACTTTCTTTTAGCCAAACCGAGACGACACTAACGAATCCTTTGTATAGCATATCCTGTTTTATTCGTAGTCCGAAATACACAGCTACAGTGAAAATTCTGCCGGTTTTTTTTTCAGTATTGCAAGTTCAAATTTGGAGTATGTTGAAATAAAATCATAACAAGCAGTTATAATTACTTGAATTAAATTATTTTCTAGTAAAAGTGTTCTCATTATGCCGATAATTATATAAATCGTGAGTACCATGTTCATTCTCAAGTTCGTTAAATTACAAATATATTAATTCCTTCCAACAACTACAATAAAAGAACCTAAAACATTGTTAATTACAAGTATTTTAACAAAATGAACATACTCATTTTTATATCTTATTCTGTGAAAAAGATACATTATCCACTATTAAAAATGTTTTACTTATATAAGTCGATAATATAATTCATAAAGAAATTTAAAATGTTTTAATTAAGTCTATTCAGTGAATTTCACAGGATAACGTAACAGGTAAAGAAACATTATGGTTTGGCGTCGACATCGAGAATAGTTTTTAATTGAAAAAAAAAGGTATGATTTTCTACCCATTACATTTAATTAGTATTTTTTATGCAGCCTACAGACGAGCAGAACTGACAATAGGTGACTGAGGTCGCCTATAAAAGTTTGTAACACCAAAGTCATCACCAACGTGTAACCGGCCAAGATAGAAGTTATGTCGATATTAAAGAACAATCCATATTTACCTGTTTATAACTTGTTATTGTATCCTTGAATTAAAGTTGTTATTCTCTCAAGGTGATCATAAGTCGGTTGACTGGCGTCATGATAAATGTTTTATTTCAGTTACATGAAAGTGTTCAGTGTGTGGTGTGAGTTTGGTTAGCAATACACGTTCTATTTGCTCCTCGTCCTGTTAGGTTTCCAATACATTTGACAGGTACCGGATCGATGACTACCTACGTGAACGCGTTAACAATGCACGCCGTTATTTTGTTCTTCTATATTATTTTATCAGTTGTTGATCTTTGTGTTTAAATATTTAAGAAATTGAATAGCTTCTTAATTATTAACATTAATGTAACTGATGTCAAAGTAAATATTAATATTATATCAAAAATCATTTTACAATATAATTGTATTAATTATTTACGTTGGATTATTTATATATATATATTTTAGCTGGTCTAGTAGATGTCGCTTTATAATATATTTAAATTAAAAACCATCGTCTTGACAAAACAATTATATTGTGTGAATATGACCATAATTGGTGAAGTCGTTCAGAAGGTCAGGGTTACTATATTATATATATATCATAAATGATTATATACATGCAGATAAATGTAATTTAATTTAAATATAAAGTTTCTCCCTCTCTTTTTGTTCTGTCGTCCCTACGTGGGTCAGAAGACGTTCACAGTACTCCGCCATCGCGTTCTGTCTTGGGCTCACCTTGGATCTTGTTCAGCCCGATGGTCTACAGTTCTGCTTCCGCTGAACGCTTCCATGTATATATATTTAATTAGCCTTTTACGGCCATGTTTCCACTTCTTTTGTGTAGTTCAATCTATAGCTTGTCCAGGAAAGTGGTTCAGAGCTCTTCTGAGGGCTATATAAAGTAGTACTAAATAAATTAATAAAATAATGATGTATGTACCTCTATTATTAAAAATCCATACTAATAATAAAGAAAGAGTGGGAAATTTTGTAAGTTTATGTATATGCAAATGTTGTAATATTCGGAATCACGATACCTTATTGACAAATTCTTTTACCATTTTAAATATATATTATATTCCGGATGGACAGTGCCTATATATCAAGTTGAATGGTATACTAATTAATTATTGAACCCAAACAAACGTTTACATACTCACACCCCTGCACTAGGAATCCCTGTGTTGCGGGTGGCATGGACATACACAATTAACACATCACAAACACCCATGACCCGAGAACAAACATTTATCTGTCACATAAATATCTGCCCCAGCCGGGAATGGAACCCGGGACCCCACGCTCGGCAGGCAGGGTCACTACCAACTGGGCTACGGGGTCGTCGAAGTTGGAACGAGCTGTTAGTATACATATAAACATATATGTTATTCTAAGTGTACTTGATATGGAAGGGTTGCTTCTTTCACTCTTAACCTCAGGATTTCATGTAGCGGACAGACTGATGATACTTCGTGCACGTTTTCGTAAACAGAGCCGACGTTACTACGTCACTACGAATATGGGAACTAAACTAAACAATTCGTTTAATCCCCGTCACCCGAGATACATATATCGGATGGAAACATCGTAACGCAAGGCCCGTTCTTTTTATTTCACGTGTTGGTTTCCAATTTGGCAACCACATTGTGACTAATGACTTTATTGGAAAACTAGTTATAATTCACTAAGTAAAAGTTAGGTAGTTGTTTGCGATGAATTTCAGAGCGAAAGAAATGTTAAGCCGTCTTAATGCACCCGTGTAATAAAGAAATATACAAGCTTTTTATTATAAGGTTCGGTGACAATGAATCGAAGTCTTTCAAAGTGTTTTAAATGAAAGTGGTTGTCTAATGGCCTTACTTAGTATTAATCAGGAGTAACAGTATATTTTAGGCAGGCTTTTAATATGACTGCGGCCTTCACCCTTACTTCTTGGTTTTCTTCCAAGAAAACCCAAAGAGGCCAATTCCGTCGCCTCCGTAACAAGGAGGAACGTGATAGTTTTAACCGTGAGGTGATGTACCCTATCGGGTAACCATGAGAATATAACCACGTTTAAACGAAGTTTACAGAGAGCTATATAGGTACACACACAAAAATCTTGCATCGCCTACATACACACATGTTAAACAGAATATTGGGCACTCTAAATACTTCGACAAGCTTTAGTGAGTTGTACCTGAACGACGGAGATCGACCAGTTGGGTTTGAAACATGGGAACAATTGTAATAAATTGTTTTTGCGGGAACCAGGCGTATGACCAACCCTCCTGGAAGTTGCCTAGATTGATTGACTTTATCGATTTCGGTTTATATCAATGTTTCCGAATTTTGACTCACTTTATTATTAGATATATCTTTATTAAAGTAGAAAATAATGTTATGATTTATTTATTTCGAATTTTGTTATATAAATAATCAAGATATTAACTAATAGATCACCTGTAAGTAATTGATTACCACTGATCATGGATATTCCTGATATCATAATTGATGCAATGATATCCAAAAAGGAAGCGGAGAATTCACTTATTAAAAGGCTTCCGACAATATAACCAGGACACCTTAAAACACTCTGCGGTTAATTCTAGAACAGCAAGATGGTAGGTATTTAGCCAGCCAAATAACTGTAGCACCGTGCACGAGTACCGTTATTTGAAATTGAGTGGTATATAGGCCACTGATTTCTACCTAGCGACATAGCCTCGTTTGTTTTTCAGCCGGCCGCACTACGGCCGAGGGAGATGAGCTTGGTCTTAGAAATGGTCGCAGCACCTTACACCTAATGATAAACCTTAACTACAAATGGTATTAAATATTTTTTAGTAAAATTAGTGGTAAAATATTGGATAGCTATTGGATTAAAATAGAGTAAAGGCCTTTAATATGCCAAATCCTAACATAAGATTAGTGATGCAGTATGTTGTATGCGCGGCCGACCGAGCTACCTAGAAGCCGGGGGCGTACTGAAACATCAGCGCCGCGGTCGGGTCACCGGCCACGGCACACGCTGAGTGCGCTCCTATTTGCGGCTTTTTGCTGCAGCACAATTTTTAAATTTTAATTTTGTTTTATATTTTTTATGTTTTTTTTGTATTTTTTAATATATATTTTTTAAACTTTTGTTTGAGCTGTTATTTATGTGTGCAGTATAAGTTGCAAATAAATGTATTTCTTTCTTTCTTTCTTTCTTTCTAATTATGAACTGCTTAACCGTTTACATACTTCCAACGTCAGTATTAACTTTTGTCAATGGCAGGCTCTTTGTATTCACAATATATATATCTAAATATTGTTACTTGCACTGTCGACACAACATTCTGCATAAATCCTGAATCTCGCATATGTTGTATGTGAGCACGGTATGCAAGGCGTGTTCTGCTTGCTTCACAACCTATTCCGTTTGTATTGCACCGGATATGTTATATACTATTAAGGATTCTCTGTGTAGGCATAATCTCGTAATATATACACAAAAGCTACTTTTAGCTTAATACGTCAGTTCTTGTTAATAACTTTTCGTTAATTGAATCTGTGCTACTTCTAAGATTTTTCTTTGTCGTCCTTCGAATGGTGTCACTTCTCCATTGCTATTTCCGCATCATAATTATGAAAGGTGCCTATATTTTCATATATGTATTTTACCATTTAAAATTCAGTCACAAGTTGTATACTGAGCTTACTCGTTGCATAACTTTTTATATTGTCTATTGACATCGGGTTTTCAAAAAGTAATTAAGTTTAAAATTAAAATATAAAGTTCTACAAGTGGAAGTAGTACTCTCTAGATTTGGTCAGTATTAATATAATTAGATTGTAATGAAATAAAAAAATCTATAATATTATTTTTTGGTCATATAACTGTTCTTCAAGGAAAATGATTATTTTTATGTTGTGTAATCGAATATAAACGTTAAAAAATCATTGCACAATTGCCGTACATGAATAGTGTTTGTTTTAAACTGAATTTTCTTGTAATCTACTCATCCAAAAAAAAATTCAAATGTTGTACATTAATCAAATGTGAAAATATCATTCTCCAAAATCATTTCTGTTATGTTCGTGTTTTTTGTTGTATATAAGTACATATATTTCCTTCTTAAGTATTGAGTTAAGGATTTTTTTCCTGTAAGTTAAGTAACAAAATGATGTGCAAAGACGTCTTCGTCGCAACTTGACAGAGATTTATTCGCCAATTTTAGTATTGGGTGGTTCATCCCGTCCTCGTACTGCACGCTCCGTACAAATTGAAAATCAATGAAGCCTGGAATTCAATTTAATATGAAAAGCTATTCTAAGTTCTGATAAAACCGCCATAAGCAAATAAGATGTCGACTGAAGCAACTACGAATTCTCTTTGTGGTTAGTTACTCTCCAATAAATTTTCTTCGAAGTTGACATTATCGATATTAAAACACTTGCCGGCGAAATATTATAGTCAAGAGTCAACAACGTATTTAATTAATATATAGCCTAGTGTTTCGAAATCATCTGGCATACAAATATTAGCTCAGTTACACCGCCCTAATTTATGCACCCTAAAAGATATTGTGGGTAAAGAATATTCTTTAAGTTAGCTTATCATTTATTATTCATTCATCATTCATTTACTACAACTTCTGGCACCTTAAAACGGAATACTACTATTTTACAAACAAGAATTGCCCAAACATTGAGTTATTATCTGGGTCTTTGCTTATATATCAAATTTAATAAAACCCTCTCAGACTGTTCAAATTAAACAAGTAAAATTTCTAATTTTCGCTAACAAAAGTACACATGCAGGCAAGCACACAAACACAAGCACGCACCTCCTTACTCAACACTTGTATTCTGTATACTAAATAGTTTTAACTTCTGTGTTACCGATGAACTGTATAAATATATATGAGATGTGTATATATGTATGAGGAAGGTGTTGGTGTTCCACAACACAACGAATCCTAGTGTGGGAGCAACGACCCTGAATGTTTTTGTTTTAATAAACTTTATGTGTTAATGGAGTTCTGAACAATGTTTTTAAGAAAACTAAAAGTTCTCTATGTATCAATAGCCAAAGACAAAATACTTTAGTATCTTCTCCCTATCTCTTTGTCCACAATTTTTACAGTGTTATCAATGAATAAAATTGAACATATTATATTAAATTAAATATTTATGCTTACATTACGTAATGAAATCCAATCCAAGAGGGAGTATTTGAATTATTGTAAAAGAAAATCGGAGTGAAATACAAAATACGGACGATTTAAATTTGTTCATTTCAACCAAGTATTGGTCTGTGGTCAATCAGTCGCAAAAGGAAAAATTGTCTCTAAATAATTTATATTTATTTCAAGTAATAGGCAAATTGACTGTGTAGGTATTAAATTAGTATTAATTTACCTTTAATTGAGTATTAATACCCGGGTGAGATAACTCATCCTGGGGATGCTCCGTTTCGGACCAAAACACGTGTTGGTGACGGTATGTATGTTGCTATATATTTTTATTTATCATAAATGCATGTTTTCCTTTGTGGGAGTTAGGGCGGTTCTATGCATGTATAGAGGTATATACCATCATACATTTTGTCTGTGGATTGTTGCAAAGTATATTAATACTAATTTAATAACAATGAATTTTCGCAAAGTAACGCCTGATACTATCAACTGTGTAGGTATGGTGAATTTTTTTTTGGTAATTATCGGTCGTATCTCGGCGCTTTGACCCTGGAAAGAGTCAAACCATATATCACATGTTTTGATATAATGAGCAATATAATGACAAGAGTAAACAGAAAAATGAGAGTTTGGTAATAACTTCCAAATCGTTAGTCGGATTTTGATGAGAATGGAGTCAGTTTAGTATACTAGTAGTATATATATATTGTGTATTTTTAGTGTATTTTATTGTAGTTATATTGTATATAGCAATTAGTAACTAGTAGTAAGTAATTTTCTATTATTATGAGGGATGAGGGAGACCCCTTCGATCCTGGGGGTCTTATATTCCCTCAGGTCGGATAATAATGACACAACACACAGGCATATAATTCTTATAATCGAATTCGGTACTACGTTAAAACCGATAGTGCTCCTTACATTGTTCATGTCCAAAAAGTACAACTAGGTTTATCTCAAGGCACCACGCTCCATCGTCTAGTTTGGTAATTTCCTAAAATAATGATACTAATATACAGAATATTATTAATGGTTCAATAAAAATAATAGTTCGGAATAATATAAGCATGGCTTTTGCCAATTATGAAGATGCCAACTGTTTTGCAGTAAGCCCTCTTCTAGAGAAAAATAATTTAAAAGCTTTTATTCCATCTTTTAATGTTACCCGAATAGGTTAGTAAAAGGCATTCCATCTGAATGGACATTGAATGAAATTAAAAGCAATATCACTGTACCCATTGGTTGTGGTGAGATTATTAAAGTTCGCAGACTTAATTTTAAAGTTATTACAAAGTGATCAGTTGTGTGGAAATCATCTCAAGCAATTGTACTAACATTTGATGGTCAAGTTCTCCCTAAAAGAATTTATGTTTGTTACAATGCTCTAAATGTTGAATTATATATTTATCCAACTATACAATGCTACAACTGATGTAAATATGGCCACGCCGAACTTCATTGCAGATCTAAATCAAGGTGTTATAAATGTGGGGCAGGTCATAGTAGTGAAACTTGTAATGTTAAAGAATTTAATGCTTTTTGTTGTTTATGCTCTGGGTGCCACTTTGCTATAAATTCGCTATAATTAAATTTGCTATAAGGTCCTGCCCAGAATTTGAGCGACAGAAAAGGATCAAGCAATCCATGACTCAAAGTTCTATCTCCTAAACCTAAATCTGACTTTATTCCTTCACCTAAAAAACCTAAACCTGACTTTATCCCTTCACCTCCGTGGTGAAATGAAGAATGTTCTAAAGCTGTTAAAAAACGAAAAGGTGCTGAAATGGAATATTGCATTTCTATGACATCTAAAAACTTTCACACTTACTGTGAAGTGTTGCTACAATCAAAGCAATTATTAAAACAAAAAAGAATCGAAGGATGGCAAAAATTCTGTGCTTCATTATGTCCCAACGTAAGATCCTCATTAGTACGGCAAAATATTAAAAGATTTAGATCTGATTTTAATCACTCTTTAAGAAGCAGAATACTTCCATCGGCTGCGACTGAATTTATTGATAAGTTAGCGCTACCTTCAGTTCCTGAAGATATTATAATCCCACTTTATCGCGCAACACACAATTCTAATAGTCTAGAATTAATAAATTCCCCATTTACTTTAACTGAACTCTCACTCACATAAAGATTCGACACCAGGGATTGATGGAATACCATGCTCTTTCTTGACTAATAACTGTGAATATCTTCTTCTGTATTATTTAAACTTAATAAATTCAGTAATGATTAGTGGACATATTTCACCATCGAGGAAATCTCAAGTTATCATTCCTATTTTAAAATCATATAAACCGCCGTCGGAGACTTCTTCTTGTCGTCCTTTTGCCCTGTCAACTACTTCAGCTCAGGTGGCTGAACACCTAGTTAAAAATAGATTAGAATGGTTTGTTGAAAGTAATTACCTTTTATCTAACACTCAATATGGATTTAGGAAAGGTAAAGGTACTATGGAGAACTTAAGCATCCTAATAACCGATACTCGATTAACCTTTTCAAAAAATGAAATTGTACTAGCGGCTTTGTTAGATATACATTCTGCTTATGATAATGTTCTTATTACAATATTAAGATTAAAGCTTATTAAATTAAATGTTCCTCCTTTTCTTATTAATTTCATTATAAACATCCTATTTGAAAGTACTATTAATTTAGAAGTTGGAGATCATAATTACTAGATTAATATGGAAAGGATTACCACAGCGATCGGTGCTAAACCCTATTTTGTATAATATTTACACCTATGACTCCCTAGATTTGTCAATCAGAGTTCTCCAATATGCTGATGATTTGTTACTGTATGTTATCAATTCTTCCATAGATGAAGCTGGCAAACTTTTAACTTCTTCTCTCGATCGTCTTGGAGGGTGGGCAAGTATAAACGGTTTTGAAAAATAAGTACCTAAAAGTATAGTACCTTTTTCAAGAATGCGAAAACCTCCACTAGTGAATATTATTTATAATAATGAACTCATTCCCTGCAAAGGTGAAGTAAGGTTCTTGGGATTATATATTGGATTCAAAACTTTCTGGTGTGCCTCACTGTCATTATATAATAAATAAATGCGAAAGGAATTTGAATGTCTTAAAATGTCTGCCAGGTGTATGGTGGGGGGCTTACCCTTTTACGATGAAACTTATTTATAATGCTGTGATAAGAAGTGTTATAGATTATGCTTCTTTCCTTTTTGTGCCATGTAATATATCTTCATGACAAAAATTAAATCGCGTTCAATCTAAAGCCCTAACAATTACATCAGGCACCATTAAATCTAGCCCAATTAATGCTCTCTAAGTTGAATGTTGTGAACCTCCCTTGCATTTAAGACGCCAATATTTATCAGATAGATTTTATACACGATACTTACAATTTTCTAATCACCCAATTTTAACAAAAATCAAAGAGCTTAAAAATCTTAAAAATTCTGCTTATTGGGCCCATAAAACATTACCCCGTCTCATTGCAAGCTTTGATAAATTTACTTCTATTAAATCATCTACTTTAATATCACCATTACTACCTTTGTTTAGCAATTCTTATGAATCATTACATACATTTCCTAAAATAAATGATTTTGGTCTATCAAAACATGACTTAAATAGCAGCCACAAGTTTAATTCAATCAAAAATGAGAATTGGCAAGACTGGCATCTAATTTATTACTCTTACTTTCTTACTCTTTAAAATTCTTTAATGTAGATAGCGTGTGAGTTGGTGTGTATCACGCACAGTACAATATTGTTCAAAAAAATTAATTATCTCTTGAGACATCCGTTTATACTGGGGAATGTTCCGCTTTGTATAAAGCAGTAGAATATGTACTTTTGTTGAAACTCCACAAAAGTTAAATATTTTCTCATTGTAAAAGTTCTTTAGAAACCATATCCAAATTTCCCTTTAAAATGAAGTCACAAATTGCTTTAATTTTTGATATAAAAAATAAATTATATCAATGTTGATTAAATGGATACAGTGTAGTTTTTGTGTGGTAACCTAGCCATTTTGGCATTAGAGTTAATGAAATAGTAGATCGATTGGCAAAAGATGCGGTGGAGTGTAGTGACATCTTTCCATATAAAAATTACCCTCAAGACTTAGCTTCTCTTTCTAAAGTTTATTTATGGAAAAATCACTGGGATATGAGCTCTATGTGGAAAGGAAAGTATTATGAAAGAATACAACCGACTTTACCTTGTAAACCTTGATTTTACAAATTTAAATTAACAAAAAAAGCCACTCCCATTCTTATACGTATGTGTTTGAGACATGTTTGTATAAATGAACATCTTTCAAAATTGGACATCGTCAATAGTTCAGAATGCATTTGAAATAAGGGTATTCAAGATTTAAATAATGTTTTATTAGTTTGCCCTTTACCAGATCATTCCCATTTTTTTAAACTTAATTGCTATTAAAGTAACTTTTCCAACCTCTGTATCTCTGCTCTCCTCCCTCAGTCCTGATATATATAGAACCTTAGCTTTATTTATTATGAAGAACGATATTAACATTTGACTTCTTTATTCCGTTGTGTAATATAAAAAATAATAATAATAATTAATTCATAATTATTGTATTATATAATATACTTTTTAAAGTTAAATTACTATATTTTTTATATAGTATTTCTTAACTAGTTACAACATTAAATTAAATATTTAATTTTATCCTATGCCTTATTTTCCTGATCTTTTTTTGTTCCCCAAATTGATCGGATAATTTTTATTTTACTTACCTTGGTTTCCCGTCCTTTATTTGTCTTTGGCTGAGCGTATCTACGCCAACGCCATTTTAAGGAGAAAAAAAAAACTTCAACAAAGTTCACACTTAAAAAATGAATTACGGTCGAAGTTTCACAACTGGACGAGAACTAGTTATTATAAATAAATCATATGATATGTCGCATAAACATATATTTACGTATTAAAGCATAAACTCTGATAGTAACTTGAGGCGCACTTGATCAATCTTATAATATTTACGTAAGCTTTCACAATTTCCTGAACACAAACTGTTAGAGGAATTGAAAAGTTTTGCATTGAAAACTTTTCTCATATAACACGTACGAGATATTATATTGCGGCACTACGCTCGAGAGTTTGAACTTGTGTTGGCGATCAATCGTGATTAATCAGAAACTTGCCTCACTTGATTATATGGGCGTTATTGCTTCAAGCTGTTGTGAATTTTGGGCGACTCCAACTTTGGACACCTTATTGTAGTTCGGTTTTGTGTATGTCCGGACACTTTAATGTTATTGAAATAATTAGTATCATTTATTTGTATGAATTGTGTTGTTATTCGTTATATGATAGGTAGATTAAATATCATTACTTCGATTACCCTACTCTATAAGAAGTATAAAGATATTGTCTCTACAAATTACTTAAGATGTTACTTTTCATTCAGAATAAAAATATAAATAAATTTTATTAAATAATTTTATAGATTCTAATGGTAACTAATGGTGATAATTCAGCAATGCAGGAAATCATTATGTACACTGATGATTACAGGTTCGACTGTTTACTGGGTTAGATATCTACATAATATATAAAAGTTTATTTTAAACTAATTGTGATGGGACCTGTGGCACGCGACTGGTTAATTGTTATAACACAACACCTATTTATTTCACTACAGCAATACACAATACAATTAGCATTTAATTACAGTCTGCAACTTATATTTGCAGATATTTATGTCGCATTGCAGAGAATCATTATTTGCAACACGAGAGGTCTGCAAAAAAAAACGGAAAGTTTACAAACTCGTTGCTTTCAAACGATTAAAATTATTTTAGATGCAACCTTAATAAACTTTAGTAATGCCATGTTATATCTTAATTTATATACATATGATTTGAATACCGTAATTTTTCAGTGCATGTAAATAATCTTAACATATGAACACAGAAAGTAAAATTCTATATTATTTAGAACAGAAAGTAAAATTACATATTATTATTACAGAAAGAAATTACAGAAAGTAAAATTCTATATTATTATAAATTATATATAATACTTTAATTAAAACTTATTACAATTATATTATACTGTTACCTATTATTTCAATAACATATGTGTGTGTGTTAAAATATATGTATAGTTGTATGTTATTTATTGCTTACGGACAGATAGTAATAACAAATGTTTTGCTAATGATGTGTACCGAGTAACGTTTGTAACCAAGTTAATTTTTTATTTAGATTTTATTATTTATTTAGTTGCATAAGATTATAATATTATGCAACTCTATAATTATAATATAAATGTTTATTAAGAAAAATAAATAAGACTATAATATAAACAATTAAACTGTATTATAAAAATATTGGCTTATTTATTGTAACTAATATGCTTCAGGAATTTGTTTTCAAATCTATAAATTCTATTCCCCTATAAGAACACCATTGATATTAATACGATAGGAAATAGGATTTAAACTGTAGTTTATGTACGTAGTTGTTTATCATTAAACATGACTGTGACATAATATTACTAATAATACATGTTACAATTACACTCTGTATCGCTGATGTAGCTGTCATCGAATGATTAGTGGAGTGGTGAGGATGTGGCAAAGCATTAATTAAACGTCATAATTATCGTTCTGTTAGAGGTATACAGTCGACGTTCTCTTGAGTCTTGTCACGCCCATTTGATACTCAAGGCATGAACTGTGAGGCAATTAGACTCCTATAATTGCTGTGTTAATTACAGACAGTGTTCTTGTTACTTTCTCATCTTGTTATTCCGTCCGTTTCACTGGTACGTAAATACAAATTCGTTCGTTTTAAAGTAAAATCTAATTAATGAATGTGAGGAAGATTACAAGGTAACGGGCTTGGTAGCAAATAGTTTCAGCGGCGCCTGGTGAAACACAAAACGGAATGGGATTCGCTAAACGAATGAAACAAAATTAAAGAAAAACATTTGTGTTCACATCAGCACACGTTTACTCGAAAATTGATTTCGGAATGAAACAATCAGGGTAGCGTCAACAAACCAAAATGTTATGTTTTATCGACTTCGTTAGTGGATTTTCGATATTTTTGAAGTCCATCGTCCGAGCAATTTGCAACAATCAAAAATGCATTGCATAATAATAATGAAAATTTTGCATGGGTTTTAAACTTTTTGTATATTTATTAGAGCGAGAAAAATCTGATTGGTAATGCATAAAAAATATTCCTGTGATGTGATTTGTGATTTCAAGGGTTATTTTTTAGCTTCAGCTAATTGGCTTTTGATTGTTGTTGCTTCAAGGGTCATCAACTCTTTTTCACTGCTGGGCTGGAGTTATCTTTCAGTTTAAAAGAGATTTTGTTCATAATTCACTTTCTCACCCAAATGCAACCCGCAAACTTTACACATATTTGAAAAGATTAAAGGGAACATGTAATTGAAATCAAAATAATAATAAATTTAAAAATACACACACTGTTCAAAATAACTAATAACATAAATATTTTGATTAATGCACGAGATTTAGATGAAACCAGAACCTTTAGAAATCAATGATTGTATTTCTTTCAATGCGAGCATTGAAGGTCTTGTTGTATTTTTAATACACATATTTTTAAGTAAATATAATGCAAAGTTAAAAAAAAAATTATTCGAATTCACGCACTGAACTACACTGTTGTCATCTGACTCATAGAGCAACCACTGAAATCAATGTTTGCGCTAACTTACAGGTATCTATCTACCTGGTGTAATATTTAGTGAAAAAAGGATAAAAACATAAACTTGGAGCTTCTTTATGAGAAGGTTCATTAGCAACCTGCACCGTTCATTTCAAATATTCCTGTTTCAATTTACTACATATTTTGCAACTGAATATCACTATCATATAAGATTAAGTTCCACGGGAACAGTATTGTGTATCATGATTCATAGCAACGCAGCTTAAATGTACAAGCTCCACTCTGCACCATAAATCAGGGCGCGAGATTGCACATTCTCTCCGCTTAATGTTACCTGCGGTGGTTGGTTTAATTATATTTTACTTAATAGAAGTATAAAACCATGTAGTTACTTTTGGTTATGAAGAAAGTTAGTGTATGAAAGTTCATCATTGAATTTAGAGTCGTGTTTAAAAATATTTTTATAAGGCACAAATATATACCTTCTTTCTAATTTTCTTCTCATTTCCTGGCCGACAACGCATCAGTGATACCTTTCGTCTTACTGATGTTCATTTAAAGTTCATTGAAAAGAACAATTTTTTGTCGAAAACGCTTAAATAAGTATCAGCTGAAGATTAATCAGTTTTATTGTTATTATAATTTTTAGCGATTTTCCAGACATTAGGAGTGTGAACTTATTAATATTTTAGTATTAACTGCAAATTATTAAGTCTTCGGGCTTACAAAATTTAATCTACTTGAAACGAGGTTAGCTTCATAATAATATAAAGGAGTAAACTAAGGGAGGGGCCAGGGAAAAGTTAATTAGTAATATTGCTATATTACGCTCTAGAACTTTGTGCCGTATTTCAAAGTATTTATTATTCAAAATCATTTCATCATTTATGTATTTTGTAAATAAATTTATACATGTAATTTTTTGCTTCTACTACCATTTCGAAAAAATGCTTTAACATTGAAAAGATGAAACGGCGAAAAAACTCCTGACCACATTTTTTTATCAAAATATTATTATTATGACAATTACAATGTTTTATTTAACCTGCGCAGAAGCGGTGTCAGCGCTATCATGTCCAGACGTTCTTGTCATTGATATATTCATCTATGCCGTAACTGCCTTAAACTATTAACAAATTATGTGAAAAGATAATACTTTTCTACTCGTAAGTGTCAACGAAAATCATTTACCTACCCGGCTCAAGTGACGGAATATTCAAAACGTGTATTGGACTACTAAACTAAACGATATTCATGAATGATGGCAGGGTTCCCCATTCACTTGGTAATTGTTAGGCAGCCTGTCTTACTGACTATTCGTCATTTTCCTTCTAAAATCAACTTAGCCTTTTTTTCACGCTCTCGGTGCGTTCTTGGCTGCAACGCGCAGGCAGTTGATACGTTTGATTTTATGGACGAAAATGGCTGGCTGTGACTACTTTTTATTGGTTTGATTTTTATTGGCTATTGATATAAAAAATTGTATAACGTCACAGGACGACCATTGGACATAATTTTTACTATGGTTTTTCACTGAAAGTATAAATTTAACATATTTATTTTATCGCTTGGCTTTAGAAAAACTATGCGTTACGCTAAGAAATAGCATCTGCATTGTTTTGGGACTGTGTGTGTTTTTCTCGTTCTATAAATTACAAATTAAAATATTAATTTCTAACTCTTTTACCTATGAACGGTTTGCAATGAAATGAACTTTCAGAATTAAGTGATGCTTACTGCAATACATCAGTGAAAACGAGAACCAAATTGGTTAAATTATTTCTGAGATTAGCGCGAACAAACGCACATTCAAATAGACAAAAATTCTAACAACTGTTGTTCTGGGTTCCATTGCGTTAATAAAGGCCCAAAAATAGTAGTTTTACTCATATATTCTTCATGCACAGAATGCGATCACTTAGAATTTTATTATATGTAGATATAGATAGACAGATTAAGTATTTATTTATTACTAATTTAATAATGTACTGGCTTACACAAGAAACCAACTACAGGTAAACATAGAGTATAAGAATTTTTTAGATTTGAAATTGTGTGTACAAATTCAAAACAAATTTAGATATGATGCGGAACTAAAAGAGATGAAAAAACTATACGACATCTATGATAAACAACATGGCACGTTAAGTATATGTAAAATATGTAGTTCCACACCACAGTAAAATATCAAAATAATGTTTAGAAAGTTACATATCAACACTCGAGTAATATAGCATGCTATGTAGTAAATATTGTGTAATCGATACAAAAATATGGATATTTTTTATTTTAGGTAAATAAATTGTCATTTACAGTCATTATAATTTACTTATTCTAATTTTTGGAGATTCAATTGTATATCCAGTTACTAAATAATATATAACTGTTTATAGTGATTAAAAATTCTTGAGTAGCAATTACGTTCCTTTGAGATATACACTCAGTATAAAGCCAAAACTTGTAAATAGTATGAGAATCAATATACAAATTTGAGATTAAATATCCTCAAATTGATTATATAGGCTACAAAAACGAGACACTGTTGAACCCTTAAAACTCTTCTTCTAGAAGAAGACACCAAAAGATTTTGCCGCGCGAGTATTGATGGGGCACCCTAAATTGATTCCTTTTAGGAGTTAAGTGCAATCCAGATTGCTCCTTAAGAGTTTATAGAGAAAGATTAGGTCAATTTTGCCCTTTACTTTCTCTAAAGAAGCAACATTAAATTTTCATAGTCCTTCATTATAGGATACCAACTTACTCGCAAGTGTAGTACCATGAGCTGTGTATGTGCCAAATAAATCGTTTCTGGATACGCTCCATTCTTAATTATACAGGAAAATGTTGAGTTTTCGAGTATGCTGCGTACCAACGAGAAATAAAGTTATTTTTTCGTTTGTGGGTTCTTAAATACTTTTCCTTGTCATATGACAAATCCAAGCATATACGAGGCTCTTTTGATGATGTATTTCATGTGCGAGACAAATGCGAGTTTACGGTCAACTACAACATTTTAATTTTTTACCTACTACATCTTATACTAGGTTTTGTGTAATGCGATAGGAAGTTGGAATATAGTTTCTATTGTAAGTTGTTTTCATATGAGAACACTGTTTGGTATTTAGAATTATTGCGTTATCTTGACACCAGTGAATTTGACAGTGACAAGGAATCAAATTTTTGATTTTATTTAAAGCAGATCTGCATCATCTTTGGATTCTATACATCTATTTACTTTGAATACTACGCTACGCTGAGGAATGTCGGGAAAGGCTGTGGAATTTGTGAAGCATTTATAGCAAAGCATAACAAAGAAATTAATTTGCACTTGTGAAGATATATTTTTGCTGTACATTTTTCTGAACGTCCATAAGCTCGTCTTTAACCCATTTCAAGATTATCCATTTATTATTGGACACCCTGACATTAATTAGAAAATTTTGATAGCAAACAAAATTATATTGTTTGCATATGATCATGGTAGGTGAAGTTATTCAAAAGTTGCACGATCATTAACAGCCGCATAAAAAATAATGAAATTAAACATATAAGTTAAATATTTTGTCACTTTTTGCCCAACAAAAATTCTTTTTTATTCAAATGTATACTCCATAACAAAGTACGAGTATCTACCAGATACGGGAGCTTTGCCTAAAAGCTTTTTAAAAGCTTTAGTTTCATAGGGCTCAAATGAACATAGATGCAGTAGATAATATTTTACCGGAATTTAATTTTCTTTGTGCATAAGACTCGATAATCAGGCTTTAGTCAAAGCAAAAATCTTGTTTATTGTTTATTTTTAATTCTAAAAGCTTTTGAGGACAGCGAGAAGGCAGGATAAGGTTAATCAGGCGACGTTTGTGCTTATTGCGTAATACAAAAATATTAGGAGCGTTCACTAGAAAAAATACTATGACTGTCTAAAAAACCTAACTTCTTTTAAATTTAATAGGATATTTTTGTTTCTTGCTCATCTTTTACTTCAGGTTAATATTTTTGCTCACGACTAATTCCAACATATTGTCATATCATTTATTTATTTTACTATATATATTATTACTTTTAGAGAAAATTTGTACCTAATTTCTCCTCTGTTTGATTATTTTCTTACTTTTTTTTGGTTGGTAGCTTTAAATAATTAATGATAGTGTTTCCAATGAAAAAAATTTGGAAAAAAAGGTTTTTGAGAAACTAATAAACTCTATATAATTAGACGAAATAAAACATTTCACTACCTTTTTCTCCTGTTTGTCAAATGATTTAAAATTTATTTATAATTTTTTCAAAAACTTTAGTGATATTAATAAAAAATTGGAAATAAATTAAATTAAATATTAATTGTTTGCGTTCAAACAAGTCACGGAATGTATTTGAAGTGGATGATTGTTAATTGATTTAATTCCCCCTGCAGTGAAATTCACTTCAACAGGAAGTTCATTTGGATTAATTAAAAAATAATAATTGGGAGTCAAATACACAATACGGATGTCTTAAACCTGTCAATATCTATGTTTAAAATTGCTTTAAAGGAATTTATAAGAAAATAATAATAATCATTTTATTAAAATTTTATAGTAATCATATATATAATATAATAAAATATGTAATATTTTATTTAAAGGGAAATTTAGCATTTATAACAAAAATAAACCCAAAGTATCAATAAAGACATTATTGTTTTTTAAATATGGCTTAGCCAAGCTATACTCTATTTTACCTATCATGATTTTTTTTAAATAACTTGAAATTTAATGCATTATGACTTATTTGTACCCGCTCGTAGCTGCCGTTATAACGTTGAAACTTGAAAAAATAATGAATTACAGAATATATGTATATAATATGTTTTAATTTATTTTTTGTTAATTCTTTTTCATTTTGTTCTGAAAATATTGTATATGTTAATTCAAGGGTGGAAACTACGATAATTATATCTGTAACATGCTATTTTATAAATTAATAAATATATTATTAATATGTGAAGAGAACTGTTTATCTCTCCTCTGTTTCTCGACCAACTTTCTTTTTTTAGTTTTGTTTAGTAGTTATAGACGAGACTTAATATCATGAATAAAAAATATCGGTAATAGAATATAATTAATGACTGGAGGCCAATGTCGATTTCGACTTCGGTTTGTATGGTTTCTAAGAGGTTTGGTTTCTTATAGTTTTGTTGGGCGTAAATTAATTGAAGTAAAAAGACGTTGATAAGGTGCGACTGCTAGTGGAAAAATTTCTTGAGTGCTTCCGTGCATTGAAGGCCATGTAAGAACTGGTCCTTGATGTTATTGTTACATAGTAATCGTTAATCTATGTCGTAGGTATTCGGGTAGCATGAGAATTTCGGTCACCTGGGTTGGCCACTATATCCTCCACCAATTCGCATTAATGCAGCATGGTGGATTACGCTCAAATCAAATAACACTCGGCAGCTGATAAGTACATATAGGGAAGCTCCACAATCTTATTTACATGTACCGGTGATAATTGCCGCTCCTACAAACTGGCATCGCTAGGTCACTTACTACTGACCCTGTAGCCCGGGACCAGAATAGGGCTACGGTATCCCCTGCCTGTCGTAAGAGGCGACTAAAAGGGGGCTTCCGGGGTCGTGGGCAGCTAGTGTGGGAGCCTGAACCGTCCTGCCAACGATCCCGGGAAGGACGTCGATATGTGTGGCCGCATACCGGCATAACACCAGAAATTCGGGGATGATCGTCCGCTCATCCTAAGCAGAGCCCGACGGGGCACGCGCTCATAGGACTCCGGTCGTGTTCCGATGGAGATCCCGAAGTCCTATCATAACGCCGAGAAAGGCCACTGGGGG
>PDGT01000011.1:2242566-2265152 GCA_003671415.1 Megathymus violae | reverse complement strand
GGGGGGGGGGGGTTTAGTGCGGTAAAAATCCCACATAACCCGGCGTCGCTCCCACGGCACCGGGTACCTTTTGAAGGTTTCCCCCTCGTCAACAAAAAAAAAACTCGTAAAACCACACCAGCTTACTTGAGTTCAGCCAAACCTTTATAGACATGGCTGCGAATAAGGTTCCTGCTGTAAGGTGGCTGGGCTGTGTATCAGTTTAATCCAGAGAGTACTCATGAACTGTGGTTGGATTCTTTACCTGCCTAGCTATTTTCTCCATCTATACTATAACTCTTCTAGAATCAACCGCCCAACAATTTTAATATTTTAGTGTCTGTAATAATTCTTGTCTGGCAATGCCTCGATCATGGTAGCGGTATTATGGACGCCCATGGGTTGCAGCAACCACTTAACATCAGGTAGGCCGCCTGCTCGTTCATTGGCCAGTGCATTCTTACCCATGGTACGTTTTGCTTATTAATGAATAGGACTATGCCGTGAGATCCCTTCGACTAGAGGTTGTTAAACTTCACATCAAGCACGGACTAAAGGTGCCAAGGCAAGAACGAATCTTTCTGGTTCGTTTTAATATCTATTTATGAAGCTATCCTCCAACTGGAATCAATCGATCGCAATAGGGTAGTAACCCATTGGACTGACGGTGCCCAACCAATATTAAAAGTGATTGCTTGTATGCTAGCTATTAACGAAAAAAATATATAAAATTTCACTCAAAACAAAACTAACTTGTCATTTATTTATTATCAGATAATCGTACTTTTTATGTCGTGACCACTTTTATTTCTCACATGACTTATGTAACCAATGTAATGACTCACTTACTCTTTATGTTGTGTAATAAACCACGAAACACTCAGCACCTGGTAACATTGGGATTAAATTACCTTTAATTTAGGTGAACGATCTAGGCAACAAAATAATATCAAGTTTTTATCAAGCCTTAGTATAATAGCCGAGCCCGGTTGGCATATACATACATACATACGTCGTATGCCGTCTGTCAAATGTGCGCGCCACGCCATCTTGTTATGAATAAGACGTATTATTGGGTTGTGGGAATGCATTCTTAATATTTACTTAATGTTCATGTATATTATATAAATGTAATCGGTGTTTTTCTATCAAAATGAATATTTTTGCCCGTACCTCACGAATATATTGATAATTTTCTTATGCCCCTTCAACACTTCTGAATAATACCTTCGAGAATTAAATATTTCTATTTACATAATACATAGTATTTTTATTACTCCTCTTCCTTTGATGGTACAAATAATATTATTGTGTGAATAGGGATATTCACCACATGTAAAAAAATTAGGGATTTCGTATTGACTCTTCCTTTAGTTGGTCAACGCAAATTGCTATAATCATTCGTATTGTCATTGATAATTTAAATTCTCTAAATAGGCTCAGAAACTTGCTTTTTTTCAAAGTCAAACTAACTCTGATGCTAACTGGATCATTGATTACACTAATGAGTGTTACCCTGACTTTAATGAGGATGTCATGGATAAGCTGGATTGTCTAGTCAATAACTGTATCCGTTTCATCTTTTGTCTTCGCAAGTTCGACCATGTCTCCTTTATCGACCTCAGCTAAAATGGCTTCCGATTCACCATAAAAGATATGTAAAGATAATTTATACTTTGTTATCAGTTTTAAACGATATTATCTGACTGGGTTACTTGAAACAAAATTTCAATTTCAGTATGATATTCATTACCGACAGCCTTCTTCAACCTGTAATTTTCATCATTATTGTCCTATTCATTAGGTTATCACATATGTTTTATCGTAGTCTAATATTTATTTCATCATGTTTTGGTTATAATTGTTTATCATTATTATTATATCTTTATTTCTATAATTTTAGTCTTAAGTCTTACTAGTAAACCGAGATCGCTTCGCTTCAGAGAAACTACGGCTTACGCTTAGAACTAGCATCTGCATTGTTTTGAATTAATTTATTACTTTTTTATTTATGGACCAATTGAAATGACACAATCTTTAAATATTAATTGATGTTTACTGCAATGCTTTAGTGAAAACCATAATGATATTGGTAAGTCGTTCTTGAGGTAAGCGCGTACAAACGCACAGACAAAAAGACAAAAATTATAACAACTATTCTTTGAGGTTCTATTGTGTTAATAAAGGTCCCTAATAACAGTTTTTCTCATGTAATCTGCGTGTATAGGAAGCGATTAGTTACAATTTTATTATATGTATAAATGTTATCCTGATAGGGGTTAAATCAGCTGACATTAATATTTATATTCCAGAAAAGAGTAATTAGTGCTATACGCGTATATATTAGGTCTTTACCTATGAAATTGCCGTTCTGCTGTACTGGCCATTTCAAATCAAAATATTTTTTTTTGGCTGATAATTCTAATTTCATATTAATTTTATTTTTAAAACATGGAATTCTTTTTGAATTTCTAAAATGGTCATTTGTTTAATAGTTAGTGTTTTGTTTTCAACGCATTTGAACATTTTTCGTCATCATGGATACGTTAAAAATTCGAGTAATTATGAAGTATGAGTACCGTCGTGGCAGCAAAGCGGCACAAGCGGCACGCAAAATTAACGACGTTTTCGGAGCAAACACTACAAACGAATGCACCACCCGTTATTGGTTTGCACGCTTCCGTTCTGGAAATTTTGACCTGAAAAATGAACCCCGTGGTCGTTCGAAAACTTTGATCGACAATGACGAATTAAAGGCGATTGTGGAAGCTGATGAAACTCAATCTACGGCTGAATTAGCAGCAGCTTTCGACATTAGCATCAAAACAATATTGGTCCATTTGCGTCAAATTGGCAAGGTAAAAAAGCTTGACAAATGAGTACCCCACGAACTTAACGATCGCCAGCGCGAAGTACGCGTCGAGACATACCTTGCACTGCTCAACAGGCATACAAATGAAGGAATTCTGAACCGCATTGTTACTTGTGACGAGAAATGGATCCCGTTCGACAATTGTAAGCGCTCAGCAAGTTGATTGGACCCTGGTTCAGCACCCAAACAATGCTCTAAACGAAAACTTACCCCTAGAAAAGTGATGGTCACTGTTTGGTGGTCTAACGCGGGTTTAATTCATCACAGCTTCTTACCAAACGGGATGAGCATTACTGCAGATGTGTATTGTGAAGAACTGAACACAATGATGACGAAGCTCGCACGTCTCCAACCAACTTTGGTCAATCGTTCGGCTCCACTGCTCCTGCACGACAACGCTCTAAGCTACAAGAGCTGAGGTTGGAAGTTCTCCGTCATCCGCCGTACTCACCAGACCTTGCGCCTACAGACTTCTACTTTTTCCAGAAATTGGATAACTTCTTGGCGGAAAAAAAATTCAATACCCGAGAGGCAGTACAAAATGCCTTTGAAGAATTTGTTGTCTCCCGTCCAGCAGATTTTTTCAAAAAGGGCATCAATAAGCTACCAATGCGTTGGAAAAGATGCATTGATTGCATGGGTTGATAACTTTGATTAATAGAAATAAAAAATATAGAAAAAAATACCCTTCATTTATTTCATGAAAAACGGCAATTTCATAGGTAAAGACCTATTATTAAAGAAAGTCAAATGAGTTTTTATGGGTCAAAATTTAATAAATAGGTGTACGCACCGTGGCCTGTCAATATAATTATTTATAGTAATTTAGTGTTTATACGAAAAAATTAAATATGTGCAAGTAGAAAACTTTAAATCAGAAATAGGTATAGTCTTTACATCGTTACGTCTTCATATTGCCCTCAAAATGTTGAATTTCCTTGCAGGGCTCAGTCTTCGTTTTTACAAAATGGTTACGAAGTTGATACGACATTTACCTATTAGAACTTTTCAGCGACGTGATAAGCATATCTTGTACGTGAAGGATATTATGGTACAGTTAAGTATAATAAATAGAATGCCTACAATAACGGATTTCGCGCAGGTTATAAAACTTACTTTGAACTTGCCATATGTCGTTTTAATATAGGTGATGAGGAATGTCTTTCGTAGTTTCTTCTCCTCAATTTTAAACCACCTATTCGAAATGGTAGGAATAAAAGAATTAAAATTATGTGCATAAGAATTAGATTTTGAATTTTAATTCTATTAAAACAAGTCACAATTTGTCTTTAAAATTTGTCTTTAAATGAACAATCCCTGTATTCCAAAAAATACATACACAATAAAATATAATGATCTATGTGTGTTTGTCACAAAACTATTCTTGTGGGAATTGCAAGTAATATTTGTATATTTCAGCACGCTACACGTTATACTATATTCGAGAAAGTAATCCGTGAAGAAATACGGATGCTACCTACTGGTTTCACATTTGTAACTGGGAAATCTCCATTTTTCTTTGACTAGCAGTCGTTTCAAAAGCCACTGACTCCCTTGCGAGTCGTCTGGAAGCGACACTCATAAAAATTCGCCACGCGGAAGTTTCGCTCTAACGTGACATGTTACGCCGAAAGCGAGGACTCGTTATAATATTATTTAAAGGCCAGATTTAACGCAATCCTAGAAGGATCTCTCTATAACATATTTCAAAGAGCACGAGATAGTCTGATTTATAAGAATGGGGTATGCAAGGCACACTTTACCTATTGGCATTTTTATCGCCTTATTCTTCTTTAATATGCTACATATGAGAATCTGCTATTCGAAATTTATATTGCTTCAAAATTATGTATCTACACGATTATGTTTTTTTTTTGTTAAGTTCATTTGTTAATTGCAAGTTGTTTGAAGATGTTTAATCTATTGATCTTACAATTGCATCATATTCCGAAAGTAAAAGCAAGTTTATTAAAAAAACATAACAATAATAAGGTAAATTAAAAATATTGCTTCTAGAGCAGGTTTTAAACTGCGAATTAATCTTACAAAGGTGAACCGCGTAGTTTTCTCTTGAAATAATCATCTGTAGATTTTTCTCAAAGCTCGCAAAAGTGTTAAAGTTCGCCTTCGCCTCCTTAATTTATTTCAGTACTTGCACGTGCTTTTTCCAATTCCATTTTCCAGCTAAAATAAAGACAACTGGACTAGTCTCTTGGAAATTTTCTTATTCACTCGCCAAATTTTAATGGGGCAACGTCGTTAATATATTTTCTTAAATTAAATTTAAAGCGGTAAATTTTAACGAATTAATTACTCATGTTTTGAATAATGAAAGGATTTGTTACCCTAAAATAAATATTTACGAATATAATATCTACTCTGGTGGCATAAATCTTGCGATTCGTTTCGGGGTAATTTAAGATTAAATATAAACACTGTTTATTGTTACGTTTCGGTAATAAATAAGCATTAATTTTGCAATAAATATTACTTCCGTTGCCTTTGCCGGTATGAATTTTCTTCATATTTTTGTTTTTGTTTTTCTAATCGTGACATTTATATTAATTTTTAATTTTAATTGATTTTTAGTCAATACTTAAAAGTTGTTTCGGTTAAGAAAATATAACAATATGCATATTGTAAACGTATATTTGAGGTAAGTATATGAGTAAGTTGTTTTTATAATAGTAAGCAAGAATAAGTTAGTAGTTTAATAGCAATTTAAATAACAACGTAATTGTAATAACATACTATAAATGCATTATTTAAACATAAGTAATTCAGGCCCGTAAGATGAAGTCGAGGTCACAAAACACTATTGCTGAACCATCCTTTTTAGACTTCGACTTTTTAGACTTTTTATTCGACTCCAAAAGCTGCCAGCGTGATAAGGAATAGCCTCCACAAACTCCAAGCGTGACGATGTTGTTAACCGTATTGTATGTAGGGGTTGCAATCTCGGTAGGATTTAATCGAAATTGTACTTAATAGATTTAAGGTATTTTAAAATTAATAAATTAATTAGCACAAAGCGGAAAAAGATCAAGGCAGCGAAGTTCAATCAATAACAGATAATTTAAATCGTGAAAAGAAGTGAATAATAGCAACAAGTTATAACGAAGTTATTTGCTTCTTTGTTACCAGAAAGTTATAATAGACACAAAAATGAAAGTTCTAGAAAAATATTTAAATACCATTGTCGTAACGGTTAGTAAATATTTAAGGATATGCGTCAACAGTTCAAGTTATGTACACTATTATAACTAGATTAGTATGTATAAGATATCATTTGCAAAACATACCCAAAGCGGGAACGCATAATTACAAGTAAAGATCAAATATTGTAAAATAATGATTAATTTTTGATTAAGTTTGAAGTCGTTAACACAGGGATTTCACGGTAGCACAGCGACGTAAGGACGCTTCTAGATTAAGTTTCGCACCATTGATAACGGCTAAAAAAGAAATTGTCACTGCGTCCGCACATAACCGCCCTGGCCCAGTAAGATCCTTTACAGATAAAAAATATGTATACACTGATTAAGCTTTAAAGCGTTTAAGTAATGCTTTGCAACAGTGAATAAATGAGCCTTTTAAACTCCTGGATTTGTCGCCAACTTTCTTTACTATTGACAAATTTAGTTGAATGTAAGCACCCAGCTGATCCAACTAATTTGACTGAATAACGTTTGCCAGCTCATCGTCTTGGCTATCTGCTGTCTGCTTGGGCAGATTACCTGTAGCCCATTTCTTAACTTGTGCTACCGTGGGGTCCGTAATACTGTCATGATAATACTGTTGAGGTGATTGCTCCATCGCTTGACGTTTCTGCTGACAACCAGATGTGCCGGCAACTGGCGATGGCGGTTACTCTTGCCTCCGTTTTCGCCCTTCCGTGATGGTCGATATGTTGGACGTCAATGACAAAACGGAGGACTCGAAACTCTTCTCCATCGTTCCTCCTCAAGGATAGCGATGTCCTCGTTTTTACCCTAGAACGTCCCGGCTGATAATGCTCTTGTGTTTTTGTTATTTATTGGTTTATTATTTTCACTCATTGTGTCGCACGAGAATGGCAAAAATAAAAGTCAAAAGTTCTCACGGGTTTGATGATATTTCAAGATCTCTCCGCTCCATCCTAACCACAACGTATTCGTTACCGCCATCACGGAGAACTTTGAAGTGGCTAGATGAAAAGGAATCCCTGACGAACCCTTTCGGGGTTGAAATATCCTTCTTTGTTTCTAATCATCGTGCTTTCTGATTATCAGAGGGAACCCCAGGAGATACATAGTCCCCTACTGCTTCTAGTCCGCGTCGGTTCACCAGGATCCTCTATACTAATATGACAAGTAATTAGAGTATCGAGAAAACCAGTTCAATTGATACTCCGAGTATCCGTATTCCCCTTGGTTCAATTCACTATTATACTCAATACCTTCTAAAATTCACCATCTGGGGGAGGCGGCCAATCAGTCTAAGGTAAAATTTAAGGTATGGTAAAGTCCAAAGATCTAAACTACCCGTAGGTGTTATAATACTCAGGACGATGCTGCGGTCTATTACATGGATTTTGTCATGGATTACAGGAAGAGCGGGAGTGGTACTATTCTACAGTTTGTATCCTCACACCACACTTAATTCAGTCTTATCTTGACCCTTAGCTGTATTGAATGAATCAAGAGGCAATTGTTCCAAGTTGAATTTATTAAAACTACTAAATAGCAAGAAACATATGAACATCCAGAAGAAGTGGTGTGCAATCAGAAGAAAAATATGTGGCTACATATTGGCTACATCGGCAAAAGACAGAAGGATTTCACACGACAATAATCGTAGTTAAAATATGTTATCATGAATGTTGTGGAAATTCCTATCACTGTGAGTAGTGATTTATGTTAAGTCCATTTGAGAAAAAAAAAAACAAAAAGATTATTAGTTTGCCTTTATAATAAACAAAAACAAATTAAAATTGCAATATTCATCCATTTGTCATTAATACGGAAAATAAATGTATAATTTTATTCTTATTATATATCTAGCTGGGAGAAAATAATTTACAAACACACGAAATAAATGTATCTGTGGAAATCACATTAAACCCATGTTATTCATTTCGGGGAACTAATTATAATGTCGACGTTGGTTACATAGAACTCTTGCTGAGCAAATGAAGCGGTCGATTTGTGGTTATATAATAATACACATAGTAAGGTTATACAGACCAAAAACTGTGTAAAACTCTAAAATACGTTGTTAAATTTCTACTAACTTTTGACTGTCCTTCGAAACTTGTATTTTGTAATAAATAGGTAAATTTTTTTGTAAGTTATTTACTTCTTTTAGCTGGCGCAATAATGCAAATTATTAAATAATAACGTACAATATCTAAATTCACAGTAAATATTTATCATACAACAACTACAATAATACATTAACTTTTACTAACATATTGACAGAATTTTCGTAATAGAGGTATCGTAAATATTGACCCATAATGTGTTATAAATATGTCAAACATCTCAATAATTATAAAGAGAAGCAGATTGATAGACATGTCTATGTGCCCAGAAGGAAGGACACATAGACACAAAGATTTTAAAAAATGTTTTAGCATGGGTGTAGATTAAAAATCCTACATGAAAATTTACTTACTTTTCAAAATTATATCATGAACAGATTTGGGCCCGTTATAAGCAAATATTTAGAAGCAGTAATAAATAACGGAGTAAGTTCCGAGACGGACAACGAATTCATGATAACCAAGTTAGAATACGAAACCAGCTTGGTTAACCAGTAACCGCAAACTACAGCCTACGGAACATCGGTGTGTCTTCTGAAGTTGTGTAGTGCTATTAGTGAGCAAGTTGTGTAAAATGACATTAACCCATTAGGCTTAAAGTCGTATTGTAATGTGATACAACACGCGTTGTTGAACATGCTTAGGTTGTAATTTATATACTTTTTTGTGAGAATAAAGTATGCATTATTAAAAATAAACATTGTTTATATTTTTGAGTGTAAAAGTTTATTATGTTAGATTTTTTTTCTGAAATTAAATTCGTAGCGTTATTTGTTTTTTTTGTTTTTGTTTTGTTATTTCTCCATGAGGATAGAAGTGGATCTATAATTGCTGAAGAATGAATGTTGTATTAAAAAAACTTACGCCAATCTCAAATTTAATTTACTTAAGTAATTTATGTACTCCGCTGTTAAACAAACAGTTAAACGTCGATATTCTGAGTAGCCTTTTGTTAGTTGGTTGAGTGGCATAAAAATTTGGTGTTCGTCCAATGCTTCATAGTGAATATTCTCTTTGGAAATGAACAGTTTTTGCAATCCATTTTAAATTGTCAGTGGCGGTTACGTACACAATCGAACCGGCCAGCCGGAACTTACATTACAATAAGCTCATAAATAAAATTAATCTTATTTATCTGCGAGCAACCCCATCTTGCATCAGGAAACAGTAATTGTACAGTGTCAGAACTGCAGAATTAAAAACCGCGAAGTATTAAAAATTTCTGCTTGACATATATTATTTTAGTTTGTATCCAGCATTATTTATTAGACTTCAAAAGTTGATTGCTGGAATATCATTTTTTTTTAATACTTGATGATTATGCCATTTCACCCGTTTTTTTATCGTTAGGTAGCAAATGATGTTGGTTATTTGGTAGTAGAAGTATTATCAGTACTTGAGTTGGCTATTAATATTTTTTTTCAATCTACGGCGGCATGTTGGGGTTAGTTATATCCTTAATCAATTACAAAAAGAAATCGATGTCCTACAGTCATCAGCTTATGGGTTAAAATATCATCCACAAAAATTATTAGAAGCAAACCTGTTTAGGAGATATATTTTTACATAATAAAACGAAAGCGATTTGTAAAAGTGATAGACAGCGAATCCGAGTACATAAACGTGAATAGCGACCGTATTGATACTTAACCGCGCATAATATTTGGCATTTTCACCAAATTTGCGTCATCACTTTGTGCCAAATGCCGAATACGATTCCCCTTGTAGACGCAAAGGTCTATTTCCATTTTGAAATGTTGGCCAGAAACTGAGGATTCAAGTGTTCCGCCGGCATATTTGAATATTTTAACATCAATGAACTGTCACTGAAATAGACAGTGAATTCAATGTTGGCCACAGAAAAGATAAATTTAATGTGTGAATAATATTCGTTTCTTTAAATCATGTTACTTCTGTAGACCTTCCTAAAAGAGGAGCTGTCGTCGAAGGTGGTTGTTTTCACCACCACCTCGCGCGTCAGTTAGTGAATTATTGATATACGTATAAATGTATGTCTGTTAGGTTGTTGTGTTATGAGCCTATGACCTGAAATAAATATGTTATTAGTTGTCGGTTTCAGATGTAAGGGGATTCATCCATCCTTGAGCACAAGTCGATTTTAATTTTACCTTATAATTTGCAACTTTAGCGTAACACAACAGATTGCATAAACGTTGTACTACAAATTAAAAAATAAAATTCTGCTAGGTATGTTGAAAAACCGTCAAAAAGTTGTACCAACGAAGACAATAACACCAATGACGATCATTTACTTTGTAAAATAAAAATTTAAAGTTGCAGCTAACAACATATATCAGGCTATAAAATAAACAGGCAAATAAATTTTAATTTTCCATTCGTAATAAGATAGTAGGGTGGCGGCTGGCGTAATGGTTGCAGCTTTTATGTGCTGCGGTTTGGATACGGTCCATGGGGAGGTCACCTTAAAAGTGGTCGAGACGCGTCGGTGTTTTTCTGCAAATTGTTTTTAGCAGCAGTAAGTTTCTACGGACTAGAAATCTTTAAATAAAATTTAAATTCTCAATATATTATTGATTCTGAACGGTCTTCTGTGTCACAATTGAATGTGACGTTTTAATGGACTTTAAATGCTTATAATATACGACGCTCGGTAAGTTTTGCAAGTAGACAATAAGTGTCAACCCAACTGCTACTATAAAAAAAACTTATAAATACATAGATACTCGTATATTATCACTCTTATCAATATTGAGACGGCAATTAATCTCTGCTTCCATGTACAATTCTATGGAAATACAAAAACACCAGAACGCTTATTACCGATTGCTGTTAAATCTATAATTCTCTGTATTATAACCGACTAACGATACAAATATTGCGTTTTGCTCCTTTATTGCGACATACTGCGTCCTGTAACTCTTGTCATGTTTGTTGTTCAGCACCCGAGCTGTACTGTTTTTCTATGTAATCTGTCAACAAACGGACAGATGAGCCACATTAAGGTAAGTAGTCAACGTGGTCCATGGACATCAGTAACACCAAAGGCATTACCGACGTGTTGCCGACCGAAAACGAAACGGGTGACTCGCATTATTACAGTATCTCTGACCGAAACACACGTGAAACATTTCATGGTCATGGGCTTAGAAGGAGGATAGGAGTTAGCCGGGCGGGTAAAAGTTCCATACCAACATGTAAATGCCGACGGGATTAACTGGGTGGTAAAAAACCCGGCGACCAACATTAGAAGCGTTTCGCCATAGCCTCGTCCGTTGTACAGCAGGGTGCACCAGGGGAGGTTGTCTTGGGCTCAAGAGTGGATGGAGCTCCAGACGGAGTGACGCCAATTAAGGGAGTCACATACTCATTAGTAGACTGACAGATAAATAAGTAGATTAGAAGATGAAAAAAAGGTGAAGACGTTTGTAAAAACTTAAAATAATTACAATTAAATGCATGTTTGGATTGAAAATCGACCTAATGGTTATTAGCACCATAGATCTGCATTAGAAAAGCACAGATCATCTCAAAGATTCTTCAACTTTACCTACACTAGTGCCCAACAAAGGCACATTAACATGTGTTGGGGTTGTATATAATTTACGTACCCTACGGCTCGGTATCCTAATAAAATACGGCAAAGTGAATCATATTATTGCCGAGGGGTTTATATCATTTAATTATTTTACGCGTAATATTCCGAACCTTCAAGCTTGGCTTTGAGAAGTACAAGTTGTGCTAAACATAAACAACATTCTACCAATGAACTAATATTTTGTAGATATATATACATGTTGACATTTGATAAATAGATAGCTTTGTGGCTTGTGTAATTAAATAGATAATTGGATAGATGACCGACAGTGGCGTAGGTAACTGTTAGGTGTGTTCAACAAGAACAAATTATATAACACAATTTTTGTCATTGCCCCGATACCGTTAGAAAGGGACACAAGTACAGTTTCGATGATTAATTAGCATCGGATTCCATATTAATTGTCTCATCTAATCAAACTCGATGATATGGCTCTATTTTTAATGTATAGTGATGATACTGACAATCTTTATAAAAAAAATAGCATTAATAATGATAGACTTTTTGATAACATTTGAAATAATAGTAATAGAGAAATAATTAGTCGTCCAAATAGGAATGAAATCATAGATTTATCGGGATATGTGGTATCTTTTCTACTCTCTTCCAATTTGTTTGAGAAACATAACAGTGGATTAGCAAAGAATTTAAAAATAAAAGTTATTTGAAAGACGAAGAATTTTTAAATTTAACTTTTTTCTTTATCAAAAAAGGAAACTGTAACAAATAATTTTGACCATCAAACATTTAACACTGGTTGATCATCATGATTCATTTAATGGGTAACGGGGCAATGACAAAAATTGTGTTATATAATTTGTTCTTGTTGAACACACGCCAGTTAGCTACGCCACTGTCGGTCATCTATCCAACTATCTATTTAATTACACAAGCCACAAAGCTATCTATTTATCAAATGTCAACATGTATATATATCTACAAAATATTAGTTCATTGGTAGAATGTTGTTTATGTTTAGCACAACTTGTACTTCTCAAAGCCAAGCTTGAAGGTTCGGAATATTACGCGTAAAATAATTAAATGATATAAACCCCTCGGCAATAATATGATTCACTTTGCCGTATTTTATTAGGATACCGAGCCGCAGGGCACGTAAATTATATACAACCCCAACACATGTTAATGTGCCTTTGTTGGGCACTAGTGTAGGTAAAGTTGAAGAATCTTTGAGATGATCTGTGCTTTTCTAATGCAGATCTATGAAGATCGTTGTAGCAAATCCATTGCCGAATAAATTTCGCAAACTGAAGATAGTTCACGTTGGTAAATTTTTTTTAACATTATAATCTGACTAACGAACAATGGGTCATCAGCTAGAAAGTGGTTATTGCCGACTACAAGTAAATTTAGCTCTTTTTTAACGACAATTAATTTGAACTATTTTTTCAAAAATTCAACCAAGACTGACCAGATGATCAAAATTTGAAGTAATAAATGACAAAATAACTCGTATATACTTTAATAAAGCCATGTACCGAGGTAACTTAATGTGGCGTTTATTATGCTCTTTGGGTATCATCACAAGCTTTCGTTCAATTTGCATATTAATATATATTGCATATCAAAATGTATTGCCAGATGTAGGACTCGTGCTCAAAATTTCGCCTTAAAATTCATTATCTGTAGCTCAGTAAAGAGAAAATATTATCTCGATCTTTTACTTCCTTAAAAGATTCGGTTTTATAATGAAGCCACAAAAATTAGGCAATAAAATTTATCCACTTATGGTCTTACGAAAAAATACACATCAGTTACAGTTAAATAAATAAATTAAATAGAAAATCCTTTTATATCTTGTTACTCGCAAGAAAAAATCACAAGTAAAATGGAATTAATTTACGATAACGTTCTTAATTATTTTAATAAACAAAATATTAGATAAATGTGCACTTTGACGATTGAAACGTTTGAATTATTATTATAAATATGTAAATTCAAACAAAATAAATAATACCCCGAAACATGATTGCCGTCTTCGGTGTTGTTGTATTTTTTTGTCACTTACCGTAAACAACAGCAGTGCGCCTCAATTTATATCGTGTCAATAATTCTAAAAACGCATTTATACTGCTGATAAAATATTGATTGATTGCAGCGAGGTAACTAGAGATATTCGTATGGTTTTTAAGTATATTCTGAACATAAAACACAAACATGATTGTTCTGTAAACAATGTTCGACGTGCTCAATGTTTGTGATTTCTCAATTTTCTGGATCTTGTTTAACGTCAGTAATACAATCTAGAATCAGATTACAAGAAAACGATAATTTTAAATCGTAAAAATGTAAACAAAAATAAACAACACGTGTATTGCATTATAGAGCTAGGTTATTATTTCTTCAAATAATATTTATGTGTTGCTCATATTTGAATATGAATTAACGATATTTACCAAATTTTGTGTTAACGGCTTCGTATTATAAGGGTTTAAAATAAAATAAAAATAAAAAATAATAAATAAATAATAAATATTTTTTTTTATAGTTTTCTATTATCCAAGATAATAATCATATGCATACAAATTCACTTAAATTTATTACATGTTTGGCAATGTCATAATTTTTTTTTTCGTACAATGCTATTGTAGATTCACGTTTTATTATTCAATGTTATAGTTTCTACGTCTCTAGTTGGAACTTTGTGTGAATTGTTAAATTCCATTCCTGTAAAGCTATTCTGTTCCTCGGGCGTCCCTACTTCGTAACTAGAAATTAATAATGTATGTATGTCTTGAGACTTTGTGTATATAGTCAGCTTATTAGTATCAAGAGGAGATAGATTAAGTAAGCATCCACGTTTTGCAATTCTAGAAAACTACTACCAACATACACTTCCCTTACCAGAGATTTTGGTATTACGGAGTTTTCTTTTATAGTTAACTTATTAATATATGTATTATTTTATTTTTACAAATATTTGTTTTATAAAGGACAAAGGTGACGTTTGGTCAGCATTACACAGGATTTCAGGTTTAGCTCCCGATTGCGAAAATGTTACTTGTATATACAAAAAAACTACTACTATTATTGTTATTGTTAATAAAGATTATAGTAAAAATGATATTTTTCTGTTCTATGAATCTAATATTGATTTTTAATTGAAATATACGTAAAGTAAAGTTGAAGAGCAAAATTTTTACAAGCACGAAACGGCTAATTCTGCTATTACTGTAATGACTTAGAATAATGTTGGGTCAAAAGGGCTTGGATGAGATATATACGAATATCTCACTAATTAATTATGGACGAAACCTTAACGTTAAGAAGTAATTAAATACAGTTTAAATTGAAAGCGAGAGACGTGCAAATATTGCTATGATATTTAATAAATGCTATGTATATATGTACATAAGTGTATTTTCTATGATATTAAAAGTTACATTTTATATTTTTTAATAATTTTTATGAAAAACCAAAGTTTATAATTAATTTGACAAAAAGATTATGATTTCTTAATATTTTGTTTACCAAAAGACAAAACGGAAATTTTGTAAGATCGTCTGTGTCTGTCTGTCTCGGCCTCTTTTATTCGAAAAAAAACGAATAAAGTTTATAAATGTTTTGAAATTGACCAGGTCAATGTGACCTGAGAAAAAAAAACGAAAGTTTAATGAAATTTGGCAAGAAATTTTGATTATTACTTTTAATATCACATAGTGTATCTGTGGTTATAAATAAAACTTCATTATGAATAATTTTTATCCATTTTAAGAATGCGTGTTACTAATATGTAGTCTATTCATAGAAATAATAACAGTGATGCCTTTCCTGTGATTTGAATATATAACTTCCACAGAAATAAATATGTAAAAGATTATTTACTGACTGCAATAATATCTTCCATAAAATTATTCTGTAGCATTAATAATACCGCCATGACGGTTCTTGTTACATAGTTAAAGCTTTTCTAAGTGTAATGGACTCTCCATAGCTGTATATATGTAATTGAGGGACCTAATCACGATTGTATTCCGTAAGGTAATTGTAATTCTATGGATAATTTGGGAGAGAAAGGGGGGTTGAAATGTGATTTGATGAGATTATGAAGAAAAAATAAGAAATATCGCACATAATTTAATGACATCTATACAGAACCCTATGTCACGCGAGCCTGATTCGGACTTTTCGAGTCTCTTATTACCGTTTTTTATTAACGACATTAAAAAGCTGTGACAGTGAAACACAAGTATTTTGTCGGTTATTTGAAACATAGTATTAGCGGTATAATAAATTTTAACTAGACTTAAAAAAAAATAGGAGATTCTATTTTATTGTGCATATATGTATATGTATATATGTATGTACCGATTTTGATTATTTTTATCCTATATAGAGATGATTTATAGTCGGTCCGCTATAAATATGATGTGGATTTGATAATGATGATGGTTATGGTTATTCTTCAACGGATGCGAAAAATTGAGCCGTGTTTCAAGATATTTATAGTCGGTAACACTAATATTTTTATGAACTCATTTTGATCTATTTTTTATTGTACAGAATATAGCTGGCAGTAATTCCCGTTTATATATCGAGCATTTAATTATAACTTTTGAAAGTAAAGATTGGAACTTCTCAAAGATTAACAACAACCGATTTTAAAGATATTTGCTTGTCTATGCTCTTGTCTTTCCCAGTATCGATTACGCAGACATTTGTTAACAGTCAACTAGGGCGCCTTGATGATTATTCTATTCGGTATATTTTCGATTTACGTCAATTTAACATTTCTTAGTTTCGCTGCCAATTAAATTGGCTCAATATTGGTAAAGGGTGGTGCTCTAGATTGTTGCTTCTCCTTTATTCAATCCTGAATTATCTATCTTTATCTCTTTATTTTAAGGAAAAATTCCAATATCGTCATACCACACATGATAATGACATCGTGTGTGATTCAACGCAACCAAAACACAGACGTGTGCTGTTCAGCGCCAAGAGGAGCCCGTTCACCTTGGCTCCTACTTTTCAGAATGTATCATTCATTAATATTATTTCATTAATTATTACAATGTGGGAGTCTTCAAGAGGAGAGTGAATAGGCTTTTATAAATTAGTGCGTTCAACATCTTAGACTTCATCACCACTTTCAATCTGGTGGGGTTGTTGTAAAGTCAAAAAATCAAAAAAAATATAAACAATAAATAAATAAGTAAAAATATTACCTGTAAGAAATGTAAAGATAGTTGTTTTGTTTCGTAGCATTACTTTTGTAAAACCAGTTCTTTAATCAATCATTTCCGGGTCTGATTATGCGTCTTGAAAATAAAAAATGCAACTCCTTGACGGATTAGAATAACTCAAATGTGTTTTTGAAACTGTTTGCTTTTGATACCGGTAATATTACAAATCCATCATTGTTTGCGTCTAGGAGTAATCACCCCATAATGCTGCACTGATGACGAAACAGTAACAGCACCCTTAATGATTAGGACTTATGGGATAACACTGAGATTAGTCGACTAAACTATTTAGTAGTCTTGTCTTGGGCAGAAGTAGCGATTATAGTCAAATATGTGTTCTACTCATCCCGTTACATGTATATTAACATTTTGTAAACCCGTACGTATAACCTACCGATTTTAAAAAATTTCATATAGGGTGCTTATAATACATAACATTTTATTTAAATTATTTTCTTGTGTTTTAGTAAGATTTTGGAGTTTTTTTTTGACGTTGGTTAAAATTTGTTCTGTTTCTAAAATTGTAATCTGTAATCTGTAAATCTGTTTGTAAAATTGTTTCTGGTATTATTATCACTTTAACTAATATTTTACGCTAGTTACGTAAACTCTTTTGAAAATAAAGTCAAAGAACATTACTTACAACTTTGATTTAGTGTTCTCCCTGCTACCCGAATCCCATTTTATTCATTGCTATCAACAAACTATCTTATACTTAACCTCTTATTTAAATTTAATTTGTACACCACTAGATAATATTCCTACGCATGTAACTTCTCACTTAAGGTTGTCTGGTAGAAATCGCTTTTTATCGATAAGATCGCCTATTGTATAAATATGTTGATGAAATTGTTCTTAAATATTGCGAGTGCTATGGTGTACAACAAGTATCATTATTATTAACATGACTTTTTATGCTGGTTATTGTTACAATATAAATATTTAGTAATAATAATAGTAATATAAAGTATTACAATATAAATATAAAGGATTTTCACTCTACACTTTTCGTCAAATATTTTAAAATAATACCTTCGCTTGTTACGTATTTGCGCAGCTCCTAAGTAACCAACAGTAGTTTGAATTATTCAGAAACACGCAAGGTATTTGTGGGTCAGAATATGGCTCCATGGGGAGCTTTTCATAAGAACTATTTTAATAACGAGGTAGGAGTTCTGCAATATAAAATGATTATTTCTCTGATATCAAATAAAAATTGTGTATTTATTGGAACTTATTTTAGTTGTGGTACCTACTTATTTTGATAAAATTATTTTTAAATATAAAATCTGTTCTTTAAGTATAAAATGTAAGTGATATTCGTGCTAGCGTGATAGTTGATCAAATGTTTGTTCAACCAAGAGTTAAAAAAGAAGATGGGCTACGTTATGGGAAACGGTCAATGCCACCTACGCTGATCTACTACATCAGGAGCCTCAGAAGCCACATCGGCCAGGATGGAAGCGGTAAAAGAATTTGCTTCTTGTCTTGCTTTCAGCGCTGCATCCATAACAAATATCAACCTGCTTCTTAACTTGCACCAACATTGCAATCTAAACACGTTAAAAACATTGAACGGTTGATTTTTAGAAGACAAATTAAGCTGTTTGGTATAGAGCTCAGTAACTTCCAAAAGTAGAGACCGAATTGAGAATAAGCGAAGGACTGAAGGATTGGAGGAGCACCTTATAACCTTCTGTAATTCTGAATACTGTTTCGGTTCTTAATAAATGTCCAACATGTACAACAGAGACTAAGTTATTTTGTTATTACTAATACATTAAGACAACTTTCTTCTATAAAATATTAAGTTTCGTTATTATTGGAATATTTTACGTTTAAGTTTTTTCCGATAAATAACGAACATAATTAGTTTTGATATATTCATCCGTTCCGTAATTAATAACCTCATTATAAGGATTAAGGATTGTGAGCGCAAAATCGATCCGCAAGTTAGGTGATGGTTAATTAGAAATTGTTGTTAAATACAAATGTAAGTTGTTTTATTTCTATTTTGTATACAATTATTTTGAAGTCTGTTTCTCATATAATTACAGCCATGCGAGATAAGAAGATAATGGTAATTAAAGATGTTGCCTCAAATTACTTCAATGTTTTTCTCCAAAACCGATTCGAGCTTAACTTGTCGTCCATTCGGTCGTACTTCTGATTTCTTCTTAATTTTCAAAACAGAATAGATACTTTCGAATGTTAAATGTTGTTCAGTAATTGATAATTAATCTGTTTATTGATTGTGAAAAGAAATACAATTCATCATTTGATAATTTAATATATATTCAATACTAATTCTCGATCATATCTCTGTTAAATTCAAATCTTAGTGCTTAGACTTAAATGTGTTAAGTGTTAATGACACTGATCTTAGAAATAAAAGGATCTACTTGTATCTTTGTGTATGAAGAGTTGTAATAGTTTAGTGACAAACTTATTGGAGGATAATAATCTTTTTGGAGCTATGATATTATGGTATTGTATGTGGCACTCAACATCCATTTTCTCGTTACTGATACTGGTTCTGCAGGTACTGAAGGTTCCTTTACTACTTACAAGTCAATCTTATAAATTATTTAGGTATAAAATATGCTAAAATTTACTATAACATGTCATAAAACTTTTTATGTGTATGTTAAATGTAGCCTAAGAACAAATCTAGTCACCATTTTTATTCAATTAAATTGAAATACAGTAACTTCGAGTGACTATGAATTTCATTGTAGCTTTATTACAACAAAATGAGCAAACGCTTTATTAAATAGTAATTCTTAATCTATAAATAGTTTGCTAAAACAATTTATGCTCAGTAATACTTCTTTCCTGCAGAATTACATTCAAAGTTACCTTATATTGTCTCTTTGTGGCTGTAAAGTTTCGTTCAAAGTATGATTGATTCCTCAAACACTAAAAGTTAATTTATTACGAATTATAATTTATTCCGACTGCATTATTACAGAAATTATGATAACACTACAAATTTTATAAAATTATATGGTTGATTTATAAATAAACTTAGATAGAGATCCCAAAAGTAAACGATGGTAAATTATCACTGATCCTGTTCAATGTTTTAAACCACACAACTTTTCTAAGAATAGAGATATAGAGACGAGACAATGTACAAATAAATTTCTAGTATCAGTCTAATGAAGTAATAATTGTATACAATTATTTGAAGACAATGTTAAAGATGCTTCAAACAAAATGCTTTATAAGAAGTACCTCAAAAATAAGGATTGCGGTTTAATTCTAAGAAATTGATTTTCCTAAAATCATTTTAAGTACTTATTCAAAAAAGTTTTTATTCATCGAAAATGTCGTCAGGCTAGAAAGGCAGGATTTACTTACGTAACACAGAGCTTTAATACTAAATTGGATTTCGTGGTCCATTAATTTTCAATTTGCGTGATTGCAATTTTCGAGGTTTGCTCCTTCCAAGTCGTCTGGAACTACCGTCCTCGGCAAAATAAGAACAAGGTTCAGAGATGAGATTGAAATGAATGTAAAATCCCGTCTCCCTATATAAAAATATATCCAGACATATCGTTTCTGAGGATTACTTAAAACAGGGAGAATGTCGGGATTCATATTATTTTAACACAAAGTGAATACGAAAATGAATATTTTAATAAAAAAAAATTATATTTACAGAAAAGCTACAGATAAAAAATAAAAGCCCTTAACATTTCATACTAAGCCTGCCTACTGAAGTAACTATGTACATCATTCATTTATTAAACAGAATTATTAATTTACTTTTGTTCAATGAGCGGTTATAAATTTATATATTTGTTTCATCCGTATATACGATTACATCAGTTTAATTGAAATACACATTGATGTTCAACATAACGTAAACTTATTGAGTATTTTTTTTTAATTTAAAGCTGTTAGGGCGGCTTCACATTAGGTCGCATGCACCGCCGCAGCACCGCAACAGCAACACCGCAACGCGCAGATGCCTTCTTATTATAACTATAGCCGCGCGATTTGTTAAGATTAGGGTGGCGCACTTCATTCCACAATGGATTCCAATAAGAAACATCATTGTTGCCCCTGCTTTCGTTGGTTCTCCTTCGACGCCATCGACGTCGCGTCGATATTGATAAATTCAATGATATATCTTTTCAATGATATTTCTATTCAATGATATGATCCTTCAAGGATAGATTGTTCTGTGTCGTATTAACTCATTGTGCAACTCGATGTGTGTACGGTTGCGATATTGGTTTGAAGCCGATTGATCGCACGCGGCTGCCGCCCATAGCTGTCGCGCTGCTGCTTTTAGTATGGAAGTTGGCCGCATCTGAACAGTGCGATAATCGCACTACTGCTGCCACGCTGCTTGCAACCTAATGTGAAACCGCTCTTAGTATTTATATAGATAATTAGACGCACTATCAACATACATTCAAGCCACTTTCGACGTAATAATCTAAATGAAATACTTACGTTATATAACTTTAAATTAAATTCCAATGTAATCTTTGATTCTAAAATATCTATAAATCAGGGATGCTATGGAGCGTCATAACCGTAACCGACATAATCGGATGATCCGAAATAATTTCATATCCGGAATCGTCACCGAAACTGGTTATCCATATGTATCCGTTTCCATATCCAGATCAGAAATTTCATATATATAACATCCCTACTATAAATGTGTTTCCCCATGTAGTGTTATAATATACCTCAAAGACTTGTCTTATTGTTAAACTACAAATTGTACATATATATTTGTAGAAATACGAAGAAAGTGGATAGAGTATGTTTAATATGTCAGTATACACAGACAGACAAGGACTAAGGGACAGTGATGAATTGCAATTGGAGTTAAATAAATTTCGTTTAATTTGGGCATCTGAGAATTAATGACTTTTTTTATTTTGTATTAGGCTGCATGTTGATGTACCTACATACTTATATTCCGAGCCATTTGTTGGAAGGATATTTTAACGACGAAAAAACGTGACAAGAAAACAAAAATGTTACATTAAGCTTGCTTTATGTCCTCCAATGTTCCATTTTGTTCTGTGTACTGATTAAAAGATAATACTTATGACGATAGAAAAAAGATATACGGCAAATAAATGCTTAATAATGAAATATACTAATTCTCATGTTTTTATATTTAATAATGTCTTAATTTCATACAAATCAGGTCGTATTGGCACATAGAATATTCCCTCCAACCCATGCTGGCAGAACAGGGTGTCATAAGAGGCGACAAAAGCCTGCTTGGTGGTAGGGTTTCGCTTAATTATAAATATTATAATATCAGTATTATTAATAAGTCATTAATATTATTATTGGTATTATTATCTTTCCGTGAAGCCTGCCACCGAACTACCACCCTCCTGCTTAAGTCAGACGCTAAACGAATGTCCATGGGCTACGGTGAACACTTACCATCATGTGGTTCGTCTGTTCGTTTATCGGCTATTAACATAAAAAAAAAACAAACTATATACATAAGATAGATACTTAAAAGGTGAAATCAAAAATATTTTCATTCCATATATCGCATTCAATGAGGATGAATATTTTCATTACAGAATATAAACAAATATTGCACAAAATCTCCGAACCATGATCCAACCCGTAGGGTTTAAAATTTAAATGTCCAAAAATCATTTA
>PDGT01000011.1:2221005-2242554 GCA_003671415.1 Megathymus violae | reverse complement strand
TTTAATTGAAAGACTAATGCAATAAACTAATTCTTATGAATTGACTGCTATAGTGGCATACTTCCAAACAAATTGACTTCCCTATTTTGTCTCCTCTTTTGGGATGAACTCTCTATAAATAATTTCTTAGTTGACGTCATAAAAACGTTTTCAACAATGTCATAAGATGAAATTTAAGATTTATAGATGAAATTTAAAATTAGAATAAAGATATTTAATAAGGAAAAAGAATTTAATACCACCAGCAAATTTAATACCACCAGCAAATGTTAGAAGAATTAAGCGATTTATAACAATGATACCTACGCCAAATTAATTTTTTAGAATTTTTGTCAGTTTGCATTTTTTTCCCATTTTAGCTCTGAAATCTCTGGATGAATTGCATTATTTAGGGATTTTTTTGGGGTCTCTATCTTAGAACATATCCTTTATTTCATGATTTACCAAAGGATTATGTAGCTACAAACTTTGAATACACACGTCCAGCATTCCTATTTAAAATATCTTCCTTATTTGACTAAGCTGAAAAAAAATATTATAGTTGGATTTAAATTTTTAATAATTTATCGTTCATAGACTCAGGTTCCTCCTTCAGGGACCTTTAAGATTTAAACACCTCGCAAAACCTCGTCCCTTATTTTTGATTCAAATTACTTTCGTCATGATTATCGCACTCACCTAGCGTCACTACTATTTTACAAAAGTGTTCTTTCGTTAAGTAATTTAAATCCTATCCAACATATAAAAATTAACCAGTTCATTTATGAGTATATTCTTCTTCTTCACGTGCCATCTCCATGAAGGACGTCGGCGACCATGTTTCGATACGTTTTTTTATTAGCAATCATATGAACTAGCTTATCTGTGCTTTTAATCCGCAGCCAGTCCCTTATATTTCCAATCCATGATATTCTTCTTCTACCTGGACCTCTACTTCCTTTCATTTAGACTTTAATTATTAATTTTAAAAAGTTATATTTATTGTTCCTGTATATATATAAAAAATGTCCAAAATAGGCTGTTTTTCTTTTCTTAACGATTTTCACAATTTCCAAATCTTTATTAATTATTTGTAAAACGTTGACATTCGATATTCTACTTTTCCATTTAATTTTAAGCATTCTTCTGTAGATCCACATTTCAAAAGCCCGTAGTTTATCAATTGACTTCTTTTTCAGTGTCCAGCTTTGGAACCATACATAAGAATTGGAAGTATATAACATTTAGCTATTCCCCATCGCAGTTTTAAGCTAATTTTTCTGTTAGTCAATAGTTTCCTCATGTTCTGAAAGGTGTTTCTGGCAATTTCAATTCTTATTCTCATTTCATGATCCAGTTCTCCGTTCTCATTTAACCAACAGCCGAAATATTTGTATTTGTTAATTCTTGCTATTAAATAATTTCCCAATCGCAAAATTGCTGACGAATTTAAATGTTTACCAACAATCATGAATTTAGTCTCAGTTGCGTGAATTTTCAGTCCATATTCCAATAGTATCAGATTCAATTTTTCAAGCATAATTTGAAGGTCATTTAGGCTTTCTGTCAAAAGGACGGTATCATCTGCATAACGAATGTTCTGTATTAGTTTACCATTTACCCGAAAGCCCAGGTCAAAATCGTCGAAAGCTTTTTTCATAATAGTTTCCGAGTATACGTTAAATAGACAGGTGGAAAGGATACAACCTTGTCTCACTCCCTTTTCTATTTTAACCTCTTTAGTGAATTTGTTATTAATTTTTATCCTTGCTTTTTGTTTCCATTATAAGTTGTTTATAAATATCACTCTTTTTATTGATTTTAAAATCGTTGAGTATGAGTATATTATGAGTACTAATTAGTAAACTCATGTAATTTATTGATTATTTTACTTTCAGTGAAGAATACTTATTCAAAAACTGTTTCTATAAGTGTCTCGTGACTGCTGCAAATTTTGAGAACCTAGATATAAGCGGTAGAAGGTCAGTGATGCCGATGTCTGTTTACTAGTATCATTGTGACCGCTCACTACTATGTGTTCTGGTAAATTTAAGTCCAATTAATCAAGCTTTATTGGAAATTACTGATACACAAATAAAAGAATATAAAATTAAAAGTAACGAGATTTTTTTCTATAACCTTTAGGTAACGTGTATAATCGAAAATAAGATGTATTGGAAAGCTAGATTCTCGTCCGGAAATACAAAAAAGTATACTTTGCTACTAACTTCCTCAACCATATACGTGCATACATACTCATTAGGTACACGTTTTTACCTTAACACGGAAATGATGGATCACATAAGTACAGGAAAAACAAGGAGCGCATAAAGGGCATGCTGACGTCAAATTATGAATACTTTAGTGGGGCGTGAAACTATGCGACTTGTGATGCGATTTGATCTAACACATAGAAATATTGATAAGACTTCTTCTTCTTTATTTTTTAAAGTTTATTCGCGTCTACTATGTACTTGCGGTAAAAGTTATAAAACTTTGTATTTTATATTTTACATTTTGATTCTCAGCGTTGTATGTTTCACAACATAACTTGCGTAAAAACATGAACGACTATGTGATATTCAAGAAAAAATATTATGTCGAACTCAAAACAAATTATATTCATCCGTATCCTTTCGAGTTAGTTTGCGGGTAAACGTGCGAGCATAAAAACATTTATATAGCAATGACATTAGCGATTACTTTGTTTTCGTATTGTCACTGTGCATTTGTTTTGTAATAGGGAAAGCGCGTGACTGGCATAGGTACGGACGTATTTGTAGAAACGTAGGCACCGACTCATTCTGCGAAACCTTGGGTTTGTTATCTCATATTAAACAACAAATTAGTAGGCGGACAAAGAAAATGTTACTAAATGTTTACATTAAAAAGGGCTGATCACGGAAACGTTAGGTTACGTAAACGTAAGTATGCTGAGACAAAATAATAAGTGAGTGGAATAAATGTCAATAAAATTTTTATTTTACCTAAAATAAGTCAATGCCTGACAACAACCCCACCTGATGGTAAGTGGTTATGAAGTTTAAGATGTTGAACGCATTTGTTTATAAAAGCCTTTTCACTTTCCTCTTGAAGACTCCCACGTTATAAGTAGGCGGAAACACCGACGCGGGTAAGCTATGCCAGTCTTTTCCAGTGCGCATAACGATAAAGATGCAAACCTCATTCCCTTCCGGCGAGTAGTTCATGACAATAAGGATGGATAGTGGATACTCGCCTTACGTCGAGTTTTTTGTTGAAAGCACGGTGATAGGGAACTTATTTCGAATAATTCCTACGCATACTCTTCAAAATGTATTACAAAAAAGATCAACAGGCTGACAAACCTTGCGTCTGCACACATAACTAGATTTCGTTTCGAGTGTTGAACGTTGTAAAAGTTTATAATACGCTCTGATATCTTTATCGTATTATCATATTGTTTAGTAATCAATAGCTAGTGAAGATTGTATCTGTTTTAGTGTGGTTGAGACTGACATAAGGACCGAACATGGACCGATCGTTTGACTTCCTACCACCCAGTTTAATCGCGATAGTATTCGTGCATGTTGCTACTTGTTGGCTCTTCTTCTAGACCTAAAACTTTAAAATGTTTTGTACATGATTCGGTTGTAGTGTAGGTGAGTAAGTCTTAAGTTAGTCACCCTTTCCCTTCTACTTCACGCGTCCGGTAATATCCATGGCGGTTGCCACTGATCATAAAGTGACCTGCTCGTTATCTATTCATTTATCGGTTATTGGTTCAAGTATTTGTTTGGGAGGAAGAAGGTACAAAAACAGAATATATTTTAATAGCCATTATACATTGTATTATATTAGTATATAATTGTTTGTATATGTATGTATAATAAGCATGTAGTAGTATATATTTTATATACGAATTTTTGTATGTATAATATTGTATTTATTATTTTTAGTATTTACTTATGTATATGTTGAAATTCATATTGTCTTTTATTTTAAAATTTCACAATGTTGTCCAAATACAAATCCTCACTATTTATTATTGATAATTCCTATGAAATAACTGGCAAAGAATACGATTAAGGTATTAAGAATGTCCTTACTAAAACCTAGTTCTTAAGTCGGAATAAAGAAAACAATACATACTTTATTTCACGAAAGTAGACATTTTTTTACCTACCGTAGGATGAAATGAATAGAGGTATATTAAAAAATAACTTACTGTCTTAAATAATTTTGGAACCGCTGAAAACACAGTTTCAAATTTCAATATTAGGCTCTTAATTTTTTTCCCTTGTTAAATACTGAATGAATACTCTCTACGATTGCTATTTATAGATACATATATATATAATTTAGAAAGTGCTTTAAATTAGAAATAGCGGGGGCTGTCACAAAATTGTAATAAGTAAGGGTATTCAATTTTAAGGTAAAATTTAAATCAATGAATTCTATAAATAATAATATAATCCTCTTTCAAATGTATTCATTCAATTGAAAATGCCGGATAAGCGATAACGGTTCTTGTCATCTAAAATTGATATTCCGTTTGTTCTGTAGTTACAATGTCTTTCCATTCGTTACAGAAGAAATAACTGAATTTTTCTTTGGGGACATTTTAATAGTTTTCCTTGAATTCGACTTTGTTTAGTAGTGTTAAGTGGCCAGTGAGTATACGTGTTTGTAAGCGCGTTTACGTGTAGATATTTACATCAAATCTATCGTCAATATTTACATCAATCAGATTAATAAAATAGTTATAGAATGGATATTCATACAAAATCTGTTTTTTTTTGTAACTAGTCGACCAAGGAGCAGACGAGCCATCTGGTGGTAAGTGGTCACCGTCGCCCATAGACTCGATTAACACGCAAAGGCAAAAGGCAGAGTATTGCCAACGGAAAAGGAAGTAGGGAATCCGCGATATTACTGGCTATATGTGCTTTCTCGTTAGTAATACCATTAAATAAGAGGAAAAATACGTTTTAATTATGAGATTAATAGAAAAGATACTCGTAAATCAAAAGAAGGGCACGTTTAGGCTTTTTATATTGCCGAGATATTTCAATATTATCTAGTAATCATATTTTGTTTACAGTTTTATTTGTATTAAGCGATTTAATTGAAGAGCTTGACATGGATATATGGTAATATCGACAGAATTGTTTCGGTTTCATAAATAATAAGCAATGCCTGTTGTTTTTAACCAACTTCAAAAAAAGGAGGCAGTTCTATGTTCATGTGTATGTATTTTTTATGTACAGCCATAACTACATTGTGTATGAACCAATTGTGATGATTTTTTAGCGTATAGAAAATGGGTCATAGTTAGTCCCCTATAAGTATCATGGGTTTGGAAACAAAAAATCTACTCCTCAACGGATTACAATATTCCAACCGTGTTTTGGTGGTTGCTTTGGTACCGGTTACATTGCATTATTTAATTACTTTCATGTAGGAGTCAACATGCTATGATGTTGAAGTGATGACGAAACACAACCAAAGGGAAAACTATTATTGAGGGCCTTTATTAAACTATAACATTAAATCTTAATACGGTCGCGACCGAGAATAAACAAAAAGGGTAGATAATAAAAGTTCGATATGCTATAAATTTCATGAAATAAAAAACTAAAACGTGAACTGCCCGGCTGGTACACCCGGCAGAACATGTCGGTCGCCCGAGGATTTGGCAACCGATACACGGTTGTGCACTTAGCGCACCGCCTGTGGCTGCCGTTCTTATGTGTTCGTTGGGTACGGGATCCTTTGTTCATTACGTACTTTATGGAAAGTGTTAAGCTTTATTGAGTTTCGGTTCGACGTTTCGATTTGATTCGTTTTAAAATCGTCACGTGTTTTTTTTTTATTTAAAAGTAAGAAAAATATCAAATAATTCTCATGTCAGCAAAAAATAATATAGATAAAATTATTAACAAATATATATATATATATATATATATATATATACAAACTGATATTACTTGCATTATACTAATGCAGATATTATTTATTATGTCTGTTGGCAATTGTTACAGATGGACTATCCAATATTGTAGGTAGCCCTCGTCATCGATTAATGACCTTAACACCAAAAGGATCGCCGATGTCTTAAAAGCCAGAATCATCTGTTGATTTCCTTCAATATAAACTATATATTTAACTATTAAACATCGGCTCTGACTGCTTATAAATATTGTTGATGAATAAACCTAGACTTCACTTGTATTTATAATAAAAAAATACCAAGGTTCTACTTCATCAATTTATTTTTATTTTATCTTCTAATAAGTTAATGGATTTATTATACTCGTATAGCATATATTGATCTACTAATTACAAATAGAAATTTAAAAGAAACGCTTTGAAAAGTATCCTATTTTATTTTCAAAGTAGGTGCTTTTAATATCAATGGTTGAAAGCTCGCTTCATATAATAAAATATCGGAGGCAATGATCCTATTAATATTGAAAGTGGTTCATTAGCACCCCCTTTAATACCTCATGCCTCTCCAAGTTCAAATTGCTATCAAAATCGTTTAACGATTCTTTAGAATGCTTTTCATCAAATTTCTACTTACATGTATACACATAAGATCACAGATTTACACATGTGGTGCAAAACATTACTCTTCTTGAGATCGTCTCATCGTTGCAGTTGAGATTATTATTGAACTCTTTGTTTTACTTCATCAAATTGTGTTTAATACCTACACAAATAATTGGAACATTTGGGGTGAGAGCCGAATTCAATCCTGAGCTTCCTATATGATAGCAGACTTACCAAGTTCTAGGTATATATATAATCGGTCCGTTACTATAGTCGTGGGAAAGTGCCCATACAAATAATTATACTACTATAAAAATCTGTAGTGTCTGTCTGTCTGGACATTAAATTTTTTTGTCAAATTTCATGATAATTATTCGTTTTATGATTTATTGACATCAATTTGACCATTTGGAACTTTTTTGTCTGTTTGTATGTTCCGTTATAACTCAACAACGGCTTGAACGATCTCAATGAAGATTGGTATGTAATAAGAACACGTGATCGTGCAGATGACAGGCTATATAAAATATAAACCTAATGATGTCTAATGAGGCAAAAAGCATAAAATTATGGGTATGTAATTGTTCAACCCCAACCGAAGTCGAAGGGGGCCGCTAGTTAGTTATATATACCATCTACTTCGTAAATTGCAACACAATCAAACTAAAATAAATTAGTGAAATTTAGGTTCAAAAGTACTTACTTTTTCGATCCTAAAAATAATTTCTTAACTCAAAATATAATCTTTAGATAAGCGTCTAAATATAAGAGCCGAAACCATTCATTAAATGTTCAGAAAATTGATGTAGACTTTTATGGCTCTCTCGAAACGTCACTATGAAAGTTGAAACCCGCATATTTAGCAGCTTTGTAAAACTGTTTTTCGTAGAGAATTTTTACGTATGATTGTATGTGTGGAAATATTGCGGTTTTCCATATCACCGCGTTTATCTCGCTTGGATTATTTGGAAATATCAAACACATTTTAAATCTCCAGCAATAAACTATTAAATATTATGTAATTCTTGTTTACTTCGAGTTGTATTTACAAATTAGCTGTAATTATTGTAATAATAGTTTTTGGGGGTGCAAGTAGTTCTGTCTATATGAGAAGATCCACATGTATTGCCTGTAGTGTAACCTGCTGATTGAGACAAATGGCATCACATCTCTTCTGTTATGATCTTTAGATCACTGGATTTTGTGCTAACCAGGGTTTATCTACGTGACTATATACCATCACCCAATTAAATCAACAGTGAAATGATTATTTATATTTTGGGAGGTTGCAGAGCCCAATTAAAATCAGAATTGTCCCTTTCATAATCGTTAATCGACTCCTTTTCCCGTTAAGATATTCTGCAGCTGATCTAGATAGTTGCAAAGACCTGCGCAATCTAAAAACAATACACAGTTTAAAATGATTCATAAAATTTGATTGATATTGTTATCGGTTGCACTTAAGATATTATAATAAAATACTCGGTAACCACAAGTAAGTTTTAAATTAGTAATCGTAAATTTAAAATGTGGGTATTAAATATATATATGTATATATATATATATGTCGGATCAGGAGCCAAAAGCGGTATGTCAGGGTCTGGAGCTCCCATGTTGCAGGGATTAAGCAGCCACAGATTAACAATCAAAAGTTTTATTTACACTCAAGGATAATTTTAATGAAGATAATTTCCCCAAGATATTTTTAGTATGGCGACAAACAGAACCGTGGTTCCTTCACGTTCGTATACTGGTATAATAACCACCCGAGTAGCTTATTGACTAAGCTACGGCATAGAGTATCGCGTTAGCAATTCCGCATATGCAATATACAGCCCTAGACTGTACCGACGAACAGAACCGTAGTTCCTTCACGTTCGTATAGTGGTATAATAACCACCCGAGTAAACCAACAGTGCCAATTTTAAATATCGAATCCGATTCCGAACTCATAGTCTGAACAAGCTTCTACACGGCCAGAACTGACATCTTACACGTCCTCGTGTGGCTCTGTAACAAAACATAATTGGTAAATATCGTTCGGCCTTTCTGACCACTAACAACAAGGAACTGAACAATAAGGAACAAAACTTTTAAAGAAAAATCCTGATTCCATCATCAATCAGTTTTTTTTTTTTTTAAAACAATAATTATAATAATTAAAGCTGTTACAGTCAAAACATTTTGACAAATTAGAGTTGAATAGACATCCCGCATAGGAGTCAAGATCAACATCGACAAATTGGAGTCAAGATAGACAACCTGCATTGGCGTCAAGTCAAGATAGACAACCTGCATTGGCGTCAAGTCAAGATAGACAACCTGCATTGGCGTCAAGTCAAGATAGACAACCTGCATTGGCGTCAAGTTAAGATAGACAACCTGCATTGGCGTCAAGTCAAGATAGACAACCTGCATTGGCGTCAAGTCAAGATAGACAACCTGCATTGGCGTCAAGTCAAGATAGACAACCTGCATTGGCGTCAAGTCAAGATAAACAACCTGCATTGGCGTCAAGTCAAGATAGACAACCTGCATTGGCGTCAAGTCAAGATAGACAACCTGCATTGGCGTCAAGTCAAGATAGACAACCTGCATTGGCGTCAAGTCCTGATAGACAACCCGAACAAGTATTGTAGCTATGATATGTCAGTAACAGAACAAACATCATCATCATCGTCAACATTGATGTCTTCAATAAGAGTAACTGGACTTTCGGACATTTTTCTCAGACGGTCATGAGCGTATTTATAAACTCTATTACTATTTAAAGATTTTAACAAATATCGATCCCCTTCTAATAATTCAGTGACTTTATAAGGACCTTTAAATTTTGGGTCTAATTTAGTTTGGTTTCTCGGTCAGACATATATCAACGGTATTACTCCAAGCCAAAGCATTAGAATCAGGAAAATCAGGATTAAATTCGGGCAAGCGTATTACAGGTGCAGGGATAGTAGGCGACCTAATAGCCTCAATTAATTGAGCCATGTTACGGTTCTGAAGTTCTAACATTGCACGCCATAGATCCTCATCCTGCGACACCTGCGCTTGTCCTGATCCCACTTCTGATGTCGGATCAGGAGCCAATTTTAAATATCGAATCCGGTTCCGAACTCATAGTCTGAACCAGCTTCTACATATATTATAGAAATATAAGGTACAGTATAGAATTCTTGAGTTTTTCTTTCAATTTGAAATCCATTTTTAATATCAAGTAAAAATGAAAAGTAATACTGTATTGAAAGCAATAAATTCGAATCATTTTCGAGAGTAACAAATCTTGGAATTCAAATCTGAAATACTATTGAATACCTTTTACTCAGGTAGAGCATTAATTAAGGTTGTGAAAGTACAACTTAGAATTTTTGTAACTTTGTATATCATTCCAAGATTCTAATCGGCCGTTGCTTTACATGTTTAGAAATAGTTATGGCAGTAATCACAAGTCCCAAAACTTCAGTTGCTAAACATGGTGTACCAAACAAAACTTTTTAGAACTTTAGATTAAGCCCTAATTAGCGAGCCGCTATTTGTAAACCAACAAACCAACGTTGCTGCTGTTCACTACTTGTTCCACGACGTACGATAATAATAATCTGAACGAAAATACACTTAATGCGATTTTCAGTGACAATTTGCTTCTCCTGGACACTTACTCACAGAATTTTGAGAATTCAAACCGAACCATCAGATAAAATTTACATAAAAATTGGAGATTTAAATATAGGGGCGAGAGATGCAATGTAGAACTTTTAATTTACCCAGCGGTAGTTAAAAAGTCATAAATAGGAAGGCAATTGTGATAACGAGATACCAGAGACAAAAGTTTCGACTCCATCTTCTTCAAATATTCCCGCTTTTATTCCTCGTTTGGCGCTCGCAAATCATTTTTATACTCTGTGGACAGAAAACTAATCTAGGAAAAGAATATCCCTTAAAAATTAATTTAAACTTCGCGTATACTTCAAATGTTTTAACTTTGGCCCCTCACGCCGGCTGATCCGACATAAAATTTGTTCCATATTCTATTACTCGTGTCTCTCGCTTCTTAATATATTCGGGTTTTTGATTACCATGGGTCAGATTAAAAAATAGTTATTTTATTAAAATCGTTCCCATTGTTTATTTCCTCTTCTGACACAATGTATGGTAAAAAATTTCAATACGCTTAATCAAGATTTAAAACTTAGTTAGTAGTGTGTTATTAAGGGGATAAGTAATGTTTTGAATATTTTTTCTATTTCAATTAGTATTGTGGATGTGAAATTGGTACGTTTTCTTTGACCTGCGGGTCTAACTCTGATTTAACTTACAGTGTTGTTTGGTAAAGTTAATACTTAAAATTTGTCTCGAAGCGAAGCGACAAGAAGTTTGCAGACATCAAATAAAAGGTGATGATGAACTACAGAAAACATTCCGATATTGTTTTGCGTTGAATGTATTAATGTAGCTTGTATAATTACTTTTTAACGAGCAAAGTTTTGAGGTAATCACTGTTCCGTAGCTAATATTTCTTATAAAATCTTTAAGACTGATAAACTTGCAAAGTTTAATAGATGTCTTACTTAAACGTAGGTATAAGACTTTGTAATAAAGGTATTAACCGAAGAATAGGATATTAATATCAAAAACTCCGAGAGACAATATCTATATATATAAAAGATAATGTATGTGTGTATGTTATGTTCACCTAAAACTCGAGAACCGTTTGCACAATTGATATGAAACTTTGCATACATTAGTTACGTTAGTGTGGGACAGGTAGCGTTGATGGCAGTGATTTTTATCTTTTGAACCATAGGCCGAATTGATATGAAATTTTGTGTATATGCATGTGGTAGCATTGGAACATAAAAAAAATAAAATAAAAAAAATCAGTATCACTAAACACATTTTTGCCGCGTCGGTAAACCGACAAGTTAATTTTTTTCTCAAGATGTCATCCCCAAAAAATATTGCATACCCAACTGCTTTAGAATAACAAAAATCATAAACAATGAGAAAAATATATTTACATAATAAAAATGGTAGATTTTTTTAGGTGGAGCGAAGCGCACCGGGCACCAGCTAGTAAAGAATAAAAAGAACACAACTGTCTAAGAAATTCAAAGTTATGAAGAGTTCTGATTTTCTTCTTAACAGCAAATATTTTATTGTAGCCGATTTCAACCTTGTAGACAAGTCAGTTAAGTAATCCGCAGAACAAATTCATTTCTGCTAGTTAAATGAAACTGTGGATAAACTTTTACATACGAATAAAAAGCTTTAATGGCTGTCCCAAAACGAAATGTGACCACCGCAGCGTTTTCACTGATGTGGAACGAGCTAATGAGGTGGATGCCAAAAGTTTATCTACACTTGACTTACGCTATAGTGTTCCCACCTTCTTACTGTGTGAGAGTTTTCAAGAGGAGAGTGAATAGGCTTTTATAGGTTAGTGCGTTTATCTTAGACTTCATCATCACTTTCCATCAGGTGGGATTGTTGTCAAGCATTAACTTATTCTATGTAAAATAAAAACACTTTCAGTTCAAGTTACTCATCTCTGTTCTTGGATCATCATGCTTGGAGTATGCCATCTGACCGAGGTCGCTAGGCTCTGGATCCAGTGTGATCGCTGTGATACTGACCCATTAGGGTAAGGTGTTTAGCCGTTGTCCTAACTATTACGTACTTACAATTTGACAACCAGCTAATAGCGACTTTTATGCTTCCGTCAAGGTCGACAGGGATGGAGACCACTTACCATCGGATGGCCCGTAGTCATTTGCCCGTTACTACCTTAAAACGAACTTTCAGCTTCGTGGGTAGTTACCATGGCAACCCATTTACATGTTCATTGTGTCCTACTGCAGTCCAATTGGTCATAGATATATTGAAGTCCTGGCATACGTATGTCAAATAAATCAGATGCCCTTATACATGTATGTATAGGTGAAACAACGGCGCCAATAAAAAGTTTAGTCATTAGTAAGATAAGCCCGGCGTGGTGCGTCCACAAATTAATTACTTTAAGGAAATTTTCGCTAAAATAAATTGTTCTTTACAAATTACCAGATATCATTTCTCATTTTTTGTAAGTTTATACTGAGATTAATAACTTAAAAAACCGAGCAAATCCCATACTCTGTATGTGTCTAGGGATATTTGTACAGGTTTTTGTGATGTGGGATTAACATTTTCTTTATAAATTTTATTCTCAAGATTTTTAGTGGGAACAGTAGAATGGAAAATTTTAACATCTAATTTTTCAAGTACAATTCAGTATAAGTGATTATCACATCTCACAATAACCAGTCTGACGATCGAGAGTTCCGCTCCACATGTTCGGACGCCAATCACACCAATTAACACGGTTCAGTCTTAGCTTCATCGTGTTCAGTGTACTGAGATTTAAAATAATTGATTAAACATGCGATTTTAATACCACTATTTCAAGCAAAGAGATGCATAAATGCAAATAATTGTCGATGCTGACGGATTTATGTAGCTCTCAGCGGCATGCATAGGATTATGACACTGGGTTTGCGGCGGAGTAATCGGTCACAAAAACTTTTTCTTTTATAGATTTTTAGCATAGCCACAGCCACGCGACGGATCTCTAAGTCGGAAACCATGCCAACAGAACAAGTCTTAGATGTACTACTATTCATGTACATCTTCTACGGCAACGCAGACTAAACAGCGATCGATCGTCGCGGCGGAAGAAATTCTAATAAGTAAAATAATAAGCTAAAATATTATAACTACTCACCCAGTCAGCTTCAATTTTCACATATTCAAGGTTCCGGATACTTGACCAAAAGTATTTCATTTTAAGCAGGCCTCCAGATGTTGTTCTGTATGGTCATGCTTCTTTGCCGCGGAAAAGAAATTATTTAAATCTGAATATCCCGAATCAGTCCACACTGTACTAGAATTACTAAACAATATGCAAGGAAAACAATATAATTTAATCGTGTGTACACAACCACACAGCCAGTTATACGTTTCATAACTTTTAACACGAAACTTTCGAGTTAAATTCCCTTTTTGCTGGTTTAATTGTTGTAACTCGGGTACACACCTACCTTTAGACACAATTTGAATCTTTTCACTGAATGACAATTGTGAGAAGTTGTTATTTTTAATTTTTAATAAACACACATTTTCAACACAAACCTTACAATCAAATAACATTTAAAAAAATCATTAAACGCACTAATAAAAGCAATTCACTACAATAATTATAGAAACTCAGTAATAAACTGTTAAATGTACACACTTTCAAATGTTAAAATGAAAAATCTTTTAAGAAAACTATAAATATACTGGCGCAAACAAAATAGTAAACAATGATTATCACATGAAAAAAGTAACATGGCCCCTGCGAAACAAAACATTTCTGCTATTTTAACAAATAAAACTTTACCAAACAAAAATGCATAATGTACATAAATGATTTATTAGTCTTTTTACGTCTATTATTTTTACTCGGATTATAGGCAACGAACATTTCCGATTATTCCCGACAACTACCGAACTTCCGTAGCCTGCCGCTGGAGTCGCGGCTTTCGATATTCATGAGTGTGTGCGTTTGCGAACTGTGCACGGACACCGAAATTACTTCACACATGCGAACAAATGTCCTGCGGGACGCGACGGCATACCTTGGTAGATTAGGTACATTATTTTGCAGCGCCGCTTGCTTGTCGCCAAACACCTAGCAAACATAATGTTTGTGTGCTTGCAAATAGGTGCTATTTATAAAATATTAGGCGTTTTTAAGTTATTATATTTTGTTTATTCATTTATTTACTATTAATTAAAGTCATCTAAAACGTACGAACGTTTTATTAAAATATCTGTGCATTTCTGCCTACAAGGAGCGCACGCCCCTGGTGAGCTACCAGGGTCGACTAAGGTACGACCGATTATTACGCATCGATACGATACGATCGATCGATCTGTATTGTACATATGATATACACGAACTGAGTTATAAGATAGTCGCGTATCAGTATCAGTTATATTTCAAAAGATCCGCGCCATTTGCCGTTGATACAGTAAATGGAATTCAAAACGCTGGCTTTCACTTATTTCTTTTTGAAGTGAATAGCCGATAATTGATTTTACAATAGCGCCACATTATATTTAAAATTACGATTGACACTCACTATATGCTATATGTATTCCATTTTGGGTCATAATTTTTTAGAAAACATTCGACCACTTAGTTATGTGCATAATATACAGTTATAGATCTACATCTAGATATAGCAAGATTTATGATCTTGACATGCCAATCCTGTCCAATCCTTGCTTTAATCTATACATAATTATAATAAGATACTAATTGTTCGCTTTCTGGCCATGAAGGATATATGTAAAAAACTATTATTAGGGGCCTTTATTAACGCAATAGAACCCAAAACAATAGATGTTATAATTTTTTTTGTCTCTGCGTTTGTAAGCGCTAATCTTAGAAGCGGCTTATCCAATTTTGTTAAAGTTTTCACTAATATATTACAATAAGCGTCACTTAATATTTAAAGTTTCCTTGCAATCCGTCCGTAATTAAAAAAGTTATAAAGAGAAAAACCCAGTCCTAAAACAATGCAGGTGCTATTCCTAAGTGTAAAGCTTAGTTTTTCTTAAGCAAAGCGAGGGCAGTTTGCTGGGAATCTCATAATGTCGGCAATTTTTTTATCATAAAGAGATTATTTTATCACAAAGAGATTATTTTCCTAAAATCGGATATAGGACTGGAATGTATAGAATATCTCTTATCTCAATATAATCATAATCATACGAGTTCAAAGGTACACTGCGGGGAATAGTTTCCAACTTTGCAAATAGTTTACAACCACAGCGAATCTACTCAGGCTTTGAGGGTTGCCACAAATTAGCGCTTACTTCCCACGTGTCGAACTTCCTGTAATATGCATGTATGTGTAATTAGTATCGCGCTATTAGTTTACAGATTATACAATTAACAAAGGGTAAATTGCTCTTTTATGTAATGACACAACACAAAAGGGTTAGTGATGGTATATAAACAATTTTCATACGAAAACGTTTGTACAGATCCCCAGGAACAGCATTTATTTGTACAAAGAAAAAAAATATTTTTATGAAACGTGTTATTATTGAATGTAATATATTCCTCGCTCAGCCTAAAATCGTTGCTATACAGCGAGGAATTTCTATCAGCGGCGTCTTTGGTACTGCATCGCAGAGTAATAAAACATTATTGTACATAACCTATAAAATATATATAAAAAATAACGAAGATGAACTATAGATGTACATACTTAAATTAAGCTTTTTTTCATAAACATGATTTGTTGCACTGCAAATGTATGTTGTTAGACAGATCAAATAACGAAAAGAGGTATTTTGTTGGCAAATGGTCACTAATCATAAGAACTCTCTTTCTGTCCAGCAATGGAAAAGTTATGATACATTATAATCATTATAAGTGTAATAAAACTTGTAACTCAGTATAATTTTGCAGGGCAACGTTGAAAGGCTTTCAGAGGCTTCAAAGTTTTGTATTGTTTTTATCATAGGACGTAGTTAGGACACTAACTTTATACTAGTTTGTTGTTAGCCAAGCTTTAGTGAGACAGAATAGGCATTTTTATTCATGATACCTCGAAGTAATACATCGAGAAAATACAGTTTGAGAAACGGTTATTTTGATGTAAAATATTTTTTTAACTCACTCGCTGAAAAATGACACTTTCAAACACGGTCGTTTCTTTAGTAAACATTATTTCTGTTTTCAAAACCGGTTGTTCTAATTTTAATCGGTTTTAGTTTTAATTTTTAGAAAACTTTTAAAATCAAATGCAGTTTTTTTAACATGTTACAATTGCAGTGTTAAAATGCCAATTATTCACAGATTTCTTTTTAATCAGATAGGCAACAAAGCGTCATTAATGTATTTGGTATGGACGTTCATAAGTGGTGGAAACTACGTTACGTCAGATGGGTCGTCTGTTCGTTTGTCGGTAAAAAATACTCAATATTTTTTGTGTTGTTCACACTGACTACTTTACTGTATTTATTGTTACCTAGAATAGAATCTATTTGCACATAAAATTACGAAAAACAGAACATTAATAATTTAAAAACTATTCAAACATTAAATATATCATTAGGTAAAAAGTTCATCGTCTTTATAAAATTAATTAGTCTCATAAACTACATAAATGCATTAATCTGTGCACTAAACTAATTTGTGACGTTATTGCCAAAAGACGGAACTATAGATTATTACATTCTATATTGGAATATAATAGCAATAGTTTCTGAGAACTCCCGCCATTTTCCACTTTTACAGTGCTGTTGTCATTACGCTAACGCAATTTAAAATCTATTATGTCAAGGAGAAAATTACGTTAGTCTACTCCACAAACTCGAATTAATTTTCTTTATTAAATTCTTATCTACCGCTTTGCTGTGAAGTAGCTTTAAAGATAAATTAATTACTAAAAAAACGTTTTTTATATTTTTTTTACTGCAAAATTATCGAATTAAGGAGTTGTTACCAGAGAAATAAATGAATATGGAAACGATATCGCTAGAAGACACTTTGATTCTTTTGATACATAATAAATGCCACTCATATCAATCAGCTGCTAGACATAAGTTTTTTTCTGGCAATCAAATAAGCCTAGAATCTATTGGCAGCTTAGTAGAACCAGTCAAGTAAGACTTGTAACCGATTCCTACAATGTCTGGTAGCTTCCGAATATTTTAAAAACAAACGCATCCAACAGCTAAACGTAAACATCTGAAAAAGGAGGCACTTATAAAATTTCAGTACTAGTTACCATTCAATTCCCAGCATATTGGTATTAGCCACCCAATTAATTCCCGGTTATTTGCTACTAGCCATCAAATCAATTCTGAGCGTGACTTAAGCTGTACAATTAATACAATAAGACTACATACAATCACATATAAAAATTAACTATTCACAGTCTCATACTTCGTGTACTAACTTCACAACTTTAGCAACTAATCATTAAAAAATGTACCTGACTACGTACAACGTATACGCTAAACTTTACAAAAACATCACACAGCAGTTTATTGATAAATCGAAAAGTTTAATAGTATAAGTATTTAATACTATACATTGATTTATTATGTTGATAATAAATATTGAGTATTAATTTTATAAATATGTGGACAGCCTAAATACGAAGAAAAATTTTGATAGTCGACAGCCTTTACTGAAGTAACGTACTGTAAATAAATGTATTGTAATTAACTTTTTCGATGTTGAACAGTTTTTAAATTGATATCTCCTGCACTTTATAATTGTTGACTGTACAAAAATCAGTTTATATATATTACATAAATATAGATTTATACAAGTTTTATAGTTTTGGCGTAGTCTTAACGAAAGAAAGCTGCTGAAGCTGCAGCTGACGTGCCGGATGACGAAGAAGTTTCAATAACTTGTTTTTTATATTGACAGCCGGAAAATTGAGTCGACCGATCACCTAATGATAAGTGAACAGCGCTGTACATGCTGATCCTGGACTCCAAATCGAAGCATTAAAGAGCAATATGGTTGTAATGAATATTGAAATGCAAATTGAAAAATTATTACACTTAAAATTTTATAATGAAACATCCTTAGGCAGTCTGTTAAGGATCAGTTTAAAAAAGAGCAAATAACTCCGAGTCGTGGTATGGAGGCCGTTTTCCGTCTTTGCCCGGCGACTCGTTCCCGGGACCTTTCCTTTAACAGACGGGATATGCCAACTAAATTACGACTATATTTTCTCAGTTTATAAATGTGTTTTCGGCTCTTGGGGGCTGTGACATTTCCAGAAACTGAAATACATCCAAAGTTTCCAGTTTCATTCCTTTTAAAAGGTGTTGTTGATTGAAAGTGACAGGGGCTTGATTACCGACTGAGCCATACCTACCGCCCATCTATCTTAGAAGATCGATCGTGACAACTAAATTAAAACATTTCGTTAAGCCAGTCATGGCCACTTTTCGACAAATACAGTTAACGAATCCGGTCGTTTATGGAAAACTTATTTACTAGTTAATTTAAGCCAGAAATGCTATTAAATCTATATTTATTTAGGCAAAGAGTTTAGTACATTTTTGTCCTCCATTTGTTAACCGACAGTTTTTTTATTTGGTTTGATCTCGAGTTTAAATCTTATATAATTTCATAACTTTTTCGAATAAAGTATTTAAAAATTATATGACAATATTTTAACGACTGCAATATATTATTATATGCTTTATATTAGCTTGCCTTGTATGTGTGTATCTATGTATGTATGTATGAATATAACGGAATTTTTGAATTACATTTTCATCAATTTCAAAATATCCAAATCGTTTAAAAATTTTCATATTCTATACATATAGAGAAACGATGACAGTACAATAATTTCTTACATAAAGTATGATTTTCTCATTAATCCATCACAAAAAAAATTTTCGTCATAAGTTATATAACGGCTGAAAAGTGATACATTGTAAACATTGTCGATATTTAGCCGTATTGGGGCGGCTTAGAATACTCCCCCCAATCCCACACTGGCAGAACAGGGTGTCGTAAGAGGCGACAGAAGCCAGCCTGCTCGGTGGTAGGGCTTCGCGTATGGATTACATTATTAGCATTATTATTAAATCATTAATATTATTACTGGTATTATGATACCAGCCGCCAAACAACTCGTCGTGTTCCGGCTGGGGGCTTCAGGGCCAGTACTGTCTTTCTAAACTTCTTCTTATTTCCTGGCCGACCATACATCAGTGATACCTTTGGTCTTGCTAATGTCCATGGGCGATGATGACCATTTACCATCAGGTGGCTTGTCTGCTCATTTGTCGGCTATTAACACAAAAAAAAAATTGTCGAGTATTCTTTAGTAATAACTTTTCTGTGAAGAAGAAATTTTTTAAAAAAGGTTCTGGATATCAGTTGTTGGATGCACCTCACTTTTTTTTATTTCACACGCTATTTTTATGACTTTATGGTAAGGGATAATGGTTAACTTTAAGATTCTTTTCCCATCTATCTAGCATCTCCTTCTAAAATCAAATGTTTCAGCCATCCGGTCGGAATTTTGGAGAGTCAATTGAAAAGCAGTTCACTGCTTTCAGGCTGGCATTGCAACGACTATCGGGATCGGTGGCCATTTACCAGGTGGCAACTCTGCTTTTTGCTGCCAATTAATTGAAAATTACGTCACGGATCACGAAATTTGAAACAAAAACTTGGAACGTCTAACTCAAACTTGGAAACTACTCTGATTGTTTGCCAGAACAATCCTCTTTCTACAAAGTCTAGTATTCAGAGTTCGATTGAGCTTAGACGGTGGACTTTAAAACATTCGCAATTACAATAAATTTACTGGTAAATAAACTATGTTTAACTTAGCTCTTTTTATTCTTCTCTCCTATTATTTCTCATATGGATTTATATGTTAATAATAGTCAATGCAAGAACAGAAGAGGTACAAATACTTGCACCCCGTAACAAAAAGGTTGTGTCAACGCTTTGCTTATCATGGTTCTGGTTAATTCTTTTTTAACAATCTCTCTATGCCTAAAGCTAAAATTTGATGGAGTCATTGATAATTTATTTTAGAAGGAGAATGGTAACCAGTGATGTTTATTACCTAAATCTTACGATTTTGTGCAAGTACCTTTAGATTACGTTGAGTGAAAGCTTAAGTTATCAACTTACAGGTATATTACGATCGAAGAAGAACTAACAAGGTTAGTGAAAATTCGGAGCATTCAAATAACAAGGACGCCTACAAATAACAGTACCAAACCCAAGTCTGCGCAGGTTAAAACCTAGTTTGTAATTGCCATGTTATTTTAAAAGATGTGCTAAGGAATTTCTTTCGCCGTTTCGTATCCTCAATATTAAAGCATCTTTTCGAATCGGTAATAGAAGCAAAACATTAAGTGCAAAGTATATTTACAAAGTACTTAAATTATTAATGATTTTGAATTTGAATTCAGGATTCTGGTCGAGGTGCCCAGCCTTCTTAATCTGCGACTCAGTTACTAAAATTTAGATATCTATGAACTCAAAGGCAATGACTTATGAGAATATTAAAATCAATGTCATTCATGTCACGCCAATATTACTTAGTAATCTGACCGTGGAATTAAATGTGAATTTGTTAGATTACAGAATTACTGTTTTCATTTCGATCTCATAAATCAAACCGCTGCTAATTCTAAGCTGATAGTATTATAATGGGTATTATTATGGTTAATTCCTTAGTTGGCGCGTAAAAAAGCGTGATATTCCGTTCAGGTCACTTCACTGGGGGCTATAATGTCCGAATCAGTGATGTGTATCATTCACGCTTCTGGAGACACATGGCAGACATGGCTTACAAGCCAACGAGGATTCATTGTATGTAAATTGATACTCAAGTTTAAGCATTACTGTACTCACTTCGAATCACTTGTTCATAAGCCATACGGTACTGGCAGAATTACAAAAAAAGACTAAATACTTAATATATAAAATTCGCACATAAATGAAAATGAGTATGAGAATATAATGCCCATAATAAAACTCGCCTAAAAATCAGGCCAGCCATAATATTTACTAAGGCGTGGCAAAACTTTAGATACCTTTTTTTTCTCAACACATAAAATGGTAGTACTTATCATTTGTAAAAAAACTTAATAAAGTGCTTTGTTTACGACATCATTAATGTATTTTGTCGTTCAGACTTCTCAGTTTATTCTTCCCAGAACCACCGTCATAAAATATCACTCAATAGTGCTCTAATAATATTATATATAATCTTTTTATCGTCTTAAGAAACATGGTACTAATCTCGGATAATAGAAAGGAAGCAATCAACCAAAAGTCGGCCATTTCGTTGGCCAGATGGTAGTGACCGTGCCTGCAGAGCTAAAACGTCCTGAATTCGATCCCTGCCGGAGCAAACTAAATGTCTCCACAACTAAATGTATGTATGACATATTTATTGTTAACATAATAATTGAAACAGCACTGTTACATTTAATGCT
>PDGT01000011.1:2202828-2214722 GCA_003671415.1 Megathymus violae | reverse complement strand
GTTTTATAATGAATATTTTCTTGCAAGAAGAATCTTTATGGCAAAACAAAACCACTAATATGTCGACAGGTCAATGCTAAATGAATGGTTAATTCGAGTTTCTTGCTATTTCTTTGTAGGGATCTACTGAAATAGTAGCGTGGTGAAATGTTCCAATTTCGCAAAGTGTTTCAAATAGTAAAAACAGTATCCGAACCAAAAAGTCCCCTGAACAAAGCTCGGTCTCCCACATAGAGTGAATTTGTATATTATAATGATAGGGATAAGGGCAGGAGGATAATGATGGGTCTCCCAGGTACAAAATGCTAAGTGTTAGATGTGTCCCATCAGGTTGTGTGTTCAAAGTATATTTAATGAAAATGTCTGGGTGACACATGAGCACACAGGTATTCAATTCTTTTTTATACATTTTTTTTTTATTGAATTGTCTTGAAAGTAATTTATTCATATTCATCTGTCCGTTTCCTTTGAATCTCGTTTATTTTCAAATTGACAAACTTATATTCCAACACACTTGAATTGTATGTTAACATTCGTCTTTTATTTGCCGAAATATCCAGATATAAAATAAAAAATTAAACATTAACAAGTACAAATTGAGATACCAATACCCACTAAACTGCAACATCTAAACTAAACAATGACAAGGTCAATAACATTATAAATTCCAATAAAGTGAATCTTAAATCCACTCACATTATGAAAGTGCCCAGTTATAGATCAACTGTGTTGAGTAAAACCTCATAAATAAATTAACAATGTATGAGTAAAACAATCAAATCAATAACATCAGTTTTCTTCTAAACATGTTTCTTTAATATCATAAATAATAGCGACATCTACCGTCAACCTACGGACCTACCGTTAAAAAGTTACCGAATGTAATATCTTTTGAGACGCGGCTTTTGATTATTTGTTTCCCAGTGGTTCAAGAGATGGTGATAGTTTCTTCAAATTATATATTACCAATAGATGACATTATTACTACATTCTTCATTTATAATAACACGATTTATTTCAGATTAATTCTAACTACTGCTTATTTCGCGAATTTCTTGGTCATATATATATAGCCGGTAAACGAGCAGACGCGCAATCTATTGCTGAATAATCGCTGACGACCATGGTTAACTGTAACACCAAAGATGATATCGAAGATGGGAGACAGCCAGGAAGGAAGCAGAAGACCGCTCTCCGTCTGTGCAACCCAAACATACAAGAAAAATACGTCATTAATAAACAATGTGGTTTTGATTATTACTTCACCGTATAGTATTTCCAGCTGCCGCCAAAATAAATAACTTGCGAGCTATTACCTCATGCGTTGCTCAGCACAGTGCAGAGCAGAATGGAGGAGAGGTTGCTTGGACTCAAGGATCGATGGTTCCCCTTACACCCCAAAATATGATAGAAACATGACCAAACAAACATTTATATAAATGCGTCTTACAATGAAAGATTTCTAAAGATAACTACCGTTTATTAACATGGGGAATATGCCTACAATACAAATTACAAAGATACTTTAGAAGTATTTCTCCAAAGGCTCTCCAAGTATCTGTTCTAATTTTCTGATAGAATCCTTTGTGGCTGTCTCTATTTTCTGATCGCCATCTTCTAGTAACTCAGCGAGGAACGGCACACTCTCTGCTAAAAGAGGCAGCCAGTTGCAACCGAGCTGAGTTGCCATAGCTACCAAGCAGTCCAGAGATATCAACCTAGAAAGTAAATTAAAACGTAATAACTAATCCACTTAAGCGATACTAATGAAAATTAAATTCAAATTAGCCACTGTAGATATTCGGAATTGCGCGTGACATCCCAATTTTCGAAGCTGCCCTGATTTTCAACATCTTAACTATAAACAGTTTTGCATATTAGAGTATAACGAAACCAAACTCACCTTATCTCCGGATCATTATGTCGCGATTTCAACAAAATCTGATAATTAAGAAGCTTCCATAGAGAATCGTCACCCGTAGCGACAGCAAACTGTGCTATGCAGGGAATTATCACCTCTTCTGCCCGCTTTTTAAGGCCCAAAACGCCACCTAATGAATTTTCCAGTTGATCTACCACAGGCTGCATTAGAGTTTCAAATCTATCCTTGTTCAGGAAGTTTTGGCTATCGTACAAAAATACAATATAAAGTGTTTTCAGTATGTAGTTCACAAGAGTAATGCATTTTTCTTCGGAATCGAAATACAGACACTCAGTTTTGCTCGTGTTGCACGAATCGAGTAATTCTGATGCATTTTTGATAAAATGTCCAGCGAATAATACGAAGAGACCTTTGAGTTTGTCTGCGATTGCACTGCTCAGTCTGAAACAGTAGACAGTACAATTTTATATATATAATTATTGGTGCGTTGAACAAACAACATATTCGAAACATGTCTCTCCCGTCAATTGACAAGGCCTTAGGGGTACTTTAACATGTTGGCGGAGGAGTTAGAAGCCAATCCAAGCGTCAAAATTTCTTATGGCATCCAAAGTCACAGGGGTTAACATTCAATATTTAACATGCTCTGCAAAGCATGGAAGCTCTTAAGAAATTTTGCTTAACTCGCATGGTGCATGAATTGCAATTTTAAGAAACTATACATTTAATAGAATACAAGCAAACATTAGAAATTATATTTTGATAAACTTACCGATAAAAAGTAATTGTTCTATCTTTATGCCCTTCAATGTTAGTCCTAATAGCCCAATCGTAGATCTTAAAATAGAAAGGCCGGAAACTAGTTTCAGATAGTTTCAATATAAGGCATACAAGAGCGTTAACTATTTCGTCCTCCGCTCTATCAATTACATTTGCGTCGATGTTTTTCTCAACAGCATCACTTCTAAGCTGCAGGGCGGATAGAAAGAATGCAGTCATGTCTTGCTGCAAAGCCGTGAAATCTGCTGTAGTGACATTAGCAAAACTATCAGCTAGAACCGACATCACTGGTCCAACAGCATCATAATTCTCCTTCCCTATAACCATTTGATGGGTCTCATTTGCCACAGGTATCAATACTCTGGGTGGTATAGATCCAGCTATTTTCTTTTTGATATGAATAAGTTTTGTGACGATCGCTGATACTTTGCTGCAGTCTTGATCGTAAGTCTGCCACTTGGCCAGCAATATTGAGTATTCGTATAAAATTTTCTGGAGATACGGACTGAGGAAAAGTGGCAAACTTTCCACTATCTTTGATATTGCCGTCACTGTACTCAATAAAATCAGTTCTGGCGTATCGGCTTTCCGCTGTCTTTTCAATACTTTAATAAGAGCAGGCATAAACCTTCGTAAACTAGCTAAAGCATGCGCTTTTAAGTTGCTACACAATTCAGCAAGGCAAAGGACAATAGACGCCATGACATTTCCACAAATATTAGGATTGCATGTATAGTCCGTAACTGCTTCCAAAACTGGCTTGAACGGTTCAGGATTCTCTGAAGCTAACATTCTTGTAAGCAGCTTCAAAGATAGTAAAGCTGTTTGTTGATTTAACTCAAATTCCTGTGCCGTACTCTCATTAAGATTTTCGAGGCTATTTTCAATCGTTTTGACAATATCCAACAGCACTGGCAATAATGCGAATAACAGTTCCTTGTCGACATCGTTAAACAATTCGGGACTGAATTGGATTTTGGAATTTAACAACTCCATCGATTTCCTTCTTACGTTCGGCAGAGTATGTTTCATCAAGCCTCTCACCACATTTAAAAACATTGGAGCCGACAACAAATTGTTCGCGTGATCTAATAAATCATAACAATGGTGTAACATAACACGCCAGTACTTAGCTGTTTTCTCATCAGTGATTTTAGAAATACTTTGAATATAAGTCAAGATATTAATGATGAACGTTTTGTAATGATTTTCCATGGTCTTGACGTTAGTCGCCTGACTACTATGTTGAATAAATCTTGAAGATGCTAAGAATGTATTCATAAATGTAACGATAACATATTTATAATGACGCAATTGAATTGCTGTGTGCCCATTTACACTGAAAATATCACCAGGATCCACATCAATTTCCATTTCATCGTCAGCTTTTTGCAAAGGCAGGGATTTAATATAAATAATTAGTTTGATGAAACTCTGTAACGAAATTTCCGGTTGGAATTCCAGTAAGATACTTTGGCCGAAATCAAGTCTATTGATTGGTAATTCCTGATCAGCTAACGTTCTTTGTTGCGATGTCGATTTCTTTTTATTCTCGTTGAAGTGAGCAACATGTGTCTCAAGTAACAGGGCAAGAAAAACCCAAAGGAATTGGTTTGGTCCAAGGGTTTCAATAAGTTTCTTATATAATGGTAGCCTTCTGTGTTCGGGTACATGAAGAACTACGTCGGCAAATATACGCAAAACGGGAACAACTCGTTTTTGTAAAAGTTGAAATTCTTTCTCTGAATAATCATTCACATCTTTGTCCAGCTTGACTAATATGGGAATAAGAGTTTCAATTATTTTCGTAATAATCTGGAAACTATAGGCATCGTCGTGACGTAGAACTGAAGATCCCATGAAGGTAAATATTTCCATGGTATGATGCAGCACTTGTTCTGGCAACATGTACGCAGCATGAGAAAGCAATATTAAAGCGTGATGCTGAGTCTGGGGGTTCTGAGTGCCTCTTATACATTGTACAACTGTTTCTACGTCAAACATGCCTTTGAGCGACTGTAATTGTTCTTTGTCAGTGTCGTCAACGAACTTCTTACAATAATACCATAGTGATGACAGAATAAGTTGTTTTGTATATTCGACATATGACTGCTCCTCGAATCTTAAGCATTTATTCAAAAGCTGAAATAAGATGTTTACGAACGAGTTATCTACAGACATTTTCTTTTTGCTTTGAACATATTCTAGGAGAGTAACGCCCAGTTTCCACTCATCAGTATCAGCTAGTTGATAAGAGAGCATTGATATAGAAGACTTCTTTTTCTTAGCTACATTAGCCACGGGATCCACAACATTAACCATTTTCTCCAGAATTGGCTTAAAATATTGAAATTTAATATGAATTTTCTTCATAGTTTTAGATGCAACACTTGATATGATAGGATTGTTACTGAAAGTACCAGCAGTAGTTACCAGGAATACAAAATCGTTTCGTCTCTCTTCAGGAAACTTCGCAAATATATTTTCATCAATTTCTTTCATTATCAAAACGCATGGACTAGTAAGCGATTGATCTTCTTGAATAATACATTCTCTATGTTCCTTGAGAGCTATTGCAATAGAATTCCAAATTTGATCTTTAGTAAACGTTGACACAATATTTTCGTTGATTAAACTGTAAACAGATTTCATTAGATTTGATTCATAAATATCAAACACAAATTTTTTGTTAGCCTCATTTTGTTTTAAAGAGTTTTCAAGGCTATTAAGTGATGGTATAATGTGAGAGAAAATGTTTGCATTATTTATGTTGGTCAGAAGTTTAACTAAGGCAGATTTTATGTATGGTGGAGTATCTGAAATTAATATTCTAGTTAGACGTAAAAGGCAGTTTTTTCGAAATAATTTGTTTCCTGGTGTTTGTTCTGTTAGAATCGTCTTTAAAACCTCAGGTAACTGTTCATGATCTAGCAACAGCTCTTCCTTATGAGCGATCAGTTCTTTTATCAGTTGTATGTATATGAACTTCTTATCAGGTTCTTCTCTTAATATATCAGATATTAAGTCAGTAACGCACTGCCTAATGGACAATACTGGATGATTTAAATTAAAAAGTAATGTCAAAATTAAAACATCGGAATCGTATGCCCATTTAGCGTTTTGTTGAATGGCAAAAAAATTAGATAGTACTTTCAGGCTTCTCAATTGTAGTTCTGGATTTATGACGTCCGTTGAATTAACTGCGTATAAAATATGTCCAAAAGCAATGTTAGCAATGAAATCGAACTTATCTTTTGCGGAACGAAAGAATTTATCTAACAGTTTCTTTAGCAATTTTGCGTAGTGGTCAGTATAGGTAGGAATGCCACATCCAGTAACAAATATTTCGTATAATCTCCGAATTAAAACTAACTCAGATGTTGCACAAACATTGCACCAGGTTTTAGGAACATTTTTAATATTCATATCTTCAACTATTCTAATCAATATATATTCCATTATTTCAAACAGAATCTTATCTTTTCTCGCAACTTTAATAAACTCTACTATTGTATTTCCAGAAAACTCAGTATTTTCTACACTAGACACTATAGCTCTATTCACAATAGATTCTAAAAGCGTGTCCAAGACATTACAAATTTCTTCTAGTGTAACATGTCTAAATGAACAAGATTTGAGAAGCATACACATGAAAAGATCTAGTGTGTTTTCTTTGCTTACCAAATTTAAATCCAATTTATCTTGAAAAGTGATCATTCTATCGACAAATAAAATTTTAAATAGTGTCTGTTTTAAAACTTCTGGCTTATCTTCCAGAGAATCATTTAGATTGGATAGTTTATGTAGAAGACCTAACTTTTTGCCCCATGGTGACATTATTATCTGCCAAGTTATTTTGGCTGATTTAGAATCACAAGGAAACAAAAGGGGTATGATTGCCAAAATTGTTATTTGATTAACAGGTAAAATTTCGAGAGAGCAAAATTTGCTTACAGCTTTTTCAATAACAGCTTTCCATTTCTTTGATCCTTTAGAAATAATAGTTGCAAATGTATTTGTCAAATCTGTTTCATTTAAGACTTCAATAAGACATTTGTTTGGAATGTCTAGAGCTGCAAGTACAACATCAATATTTTCATCATTAAATCTGTTTAGTATTGAATCCTTAACAAAATCGAAATTTTCAGATTTAAGAGAAACAAATTCTTTGGCGATGTAATTAACGGCCTCGACGCGTAATTCTGGGTTAACATGATTTAAGTTTTCAAACAGGTATTTGCCTCCAATTTTGTGAGCGACAGAAGGTTTGAAGCCAAGTACTTTTGATAGCTGTGCCCGTCTCTTATTAGAAATATTACTGTTGGAACTGAATTCCTGTTTTACCACCTTATCAAATGCTTCTGGATATTTATGCTCTACATTTCTTAAGAATACAGAGTACCAATCTAAAATTTTATCATCATCTTCTTCAATAATCTCAACATCACTCTCATTATCATCCCCATTGTCCTTTTTTTCTTTTGGATAGTGAAAAACATTTAGAATACATCTGAAATCACAAATTAAAATAAAATTAGCAAATGCTCGGCATCGGCATCAAACCTATTTGAAATGTGCATCAATAAACATGAAGGTATTTGGAAATAATAAACTATTGAATTGCAAGTATTAAATTTTTAAATGATTGGTCCTTCAAACATTTTTGTTTCTATAGAAACATCTGAACACAAATCAGCTGTAAAAATATACTCACCTTACAATTTTCTCAGGGTGTTGATTCTTCAAATCTACCTCATCGATCAAAATCTCTGGCAATTTACTGAATTTTCGAAATTCCTCTGTATCTTTTAGCATGATTGGCAAAACACTAGACAAGAATGCCATTACAAATACTTGAATACTTATTTTATGATCAACCAGCTTTTTTAGATATAAACATAAAGTGTCCATAACAGATGCTGTAAAATTGCTCAAAATACCATCTGTCATCTTCTTGTGATGGGTCTGATGAGTGTAAATCAAGTTTATAAGTAATACAGAGTCATATGATAGATCAAAATCTGTAGAAAGAAGTGTATCAATAATATCAACTAATGTCTTGTGTTTTATTGTGGTTTTAGTCACAAGAAACCCAAGTATAACATAAGCAGCTGAACGAAAATCAATGATTGTTGATTTGAGTCCTTTAACTACTGTTGGTAATAAAATATTCATTATTGACTCTGTAACACGATTACTAGTGTTCATTGTGCCTACTGCAGTTGAACAAAAGAAAGCAAATACTGTATTCAACTGAACTGCTCGTTCCCCAAATTCATATATATACTTCAAAGTTATGTCAGAGATAAACTGTAAAGTTGCCGTGTTTGAGACACATTGGTTATGAAGCACTTGCTTTGTTAATGGAATCCCATGTTTCTGTATAGGTCGTAACCAATTCCATCTGTTTGAAACAGTCTTTATATTGAGAATTTGTATGAATCTAATGAAAATTTTGGTTTCATGGTAAGGGAGAATGAGAGCCATTACTGCATCCTGATTGTACTCATGTATCTGATACCGATTCACCAACCATTCCAAAGCTTTATGAGCTGATTGAAGCAAAAAATAAGGAGATAGCTGAAGTAGAAACTTTTCAATAGTCTTATCAAGGTTTTTGTTTATTTCTTTGCTTTGGACAGCCCTCTCAAAATCCTTGGAAGAAACACTGTATAAAGTGTCCTCAAACACCTGGAATGCTTCATGTAGCGCTATTAACTCCTTTAAACCGCTTACACCAATTTCATAGAAAGTGTCCCTATCTTTGAGAGCAGCTTCCTTTGGATCAAAGAGCAATGAAGGTCTTTTCTTGTCATCTTTGTATATCGATGTCTGCGGCACTGAAAGCTTTTGAAGTTGCTCGGCTAACGATGTAGCTGGCATGTTTACTAACTAATCCTCTTAAAACCTGCAATTGAAAAGTAACAATAAAATCGATACATACATATTTGGTCGTTAAGCCTAATATATTTCACAGAATAAACATAACCTTTTCTCACTATTGCGAAGAATTAAATCACGAGGACACGACTACTCTTTGTAATTTCTTACGGTTATGCACATTCAATTAATAAAAATTATCTGTGAAAAAGCTTTACACTTATGATATAATATTTGTTAGCACTATGCAGTGTACGGACACCGCACGTGTGTAAAATAAATACGGTATTTATTGACGTTTACATTAGACCCAGATGCAAATATACTCTGTGGTTAGATCAGTTTGACGTTGATGCACAGAGTACATTTTTATAGCGTTGATGTTTCTTGTTTCTTTCCCTCATACAAATAAAGTACGGTATCTTTAACTAATTTGTGGTGTAGGTTTAAATACCGTTTATCGAGTTACTGTAGTACCATACCTACCTATGGTTATATCTATTACTCATAAAGGACTTTGTGAGTTTGACTTTATAAAGAACGAATGCAAAAGAAATAATGCAAAATTATCTGCAGTTTCTATATAATATTACAGTACTGTCATAGAACATATTGCCCTATGTAACGTAATCTTGTACCCAGAAATGTCATATTTTTATCTATTTATTATCCGTTTTTACAGCCTAACCTAATAATCAGCTTCTGAAATTTTTCTATATCATAGAAATGGTGTCAACTGGAATTAATTTATAGCTTGCTAGGAAACTATAGTTTCAATAGTAGGAATTCTAAAAACACAATAATCAAAATGTAACTTAATCACTCTAAGGTCACATTCATAGAGTACTTCATTACACACGGATATGCATAACAAGGAACAATAAATTAAATTGTCATTAAAATATTTATAAACTGATAGGTGTGCACTCACATGAGACAACAAATGCCCTTTTTTAATAAAAAATTCATTAAAAACACTTACGTATAGTTTTTAACGATACAGACGTGTAATCGTAAGTCATTAGGAGTTATTGTTCAGTCTTATCGATAAAATTTTAATCTTCATTTCTTTAAATGTTAAGGAAATGAAAGATTAGCTGATGAGTCACTTGAAAACAAGTCCTTCTTAACAGTGACAAAAACAATGTTATTTTGTTTCATTACTTAACAAGCTCGATGCATAATGTTTTGTGTGTAAGTGACAAGGAATATTACAATCATCTACATTATCTACGATACTACATACTCTTTCTACATACAGTTCCAACGTTATTTATAGTTAACTGATCTATATTTCGTACTGTGTCATAGAGTACTTTTGTATTACGATGAATACGGCTGTTCTCCAAATCTGCTGCGAAAATCGTGATTCATGACATTAAGAATTTACGTCATATTTCATATTTGTTTTGATAACGTTATCATACCTACAAAGTTCAAATTCATTGTCACAGTGTCTATAGTTTTGCAAATTTTTTGCAATGTATATAACTTGTAATTTTCTATCAAATTAAACGTTATCTCATAATGAAGGCTATGACAGTTAGAATATTATAAATAAGACAGTGAATGTGATAAATGTTAAACGCGTCAGTATTCAATTGTGTTTACGGGTTATCATAAGTCTCTTTTAATCGGGAGTCTTTGTACTAAGTCTTAGTAAAATATGACTTGGAATTTTAGTGCATTAATTCTTTGGACGTTATGTGTATCTTCGTGTTTCGCGTACAAACCAGTAGTTTTAGTTCATGGAATTATGACCGGCAGTGGAAGTATGGAAATGATTTCACACAGGATTCAAGAAGTGAGTTACAATAAATATTATCGTTTATATATGAAAAAGTTTATTTTTAGATGGTTTATAGGTTTCGATTATGCCAATGGTGTTATAAATAAACATGATCATTCACAATCTTATCTGTTCATTTGTTTATTGATAAAAAAATACAATACATATATTCATTGTTAATTTACAGTACCACTCTTTTGTTAATACCATATAAAAAATTTGATGTCCATAATTCTTATTTTTTATTCCAGAAACATCCAGGCACAATAGTGTATAATGTGAATAGATTTGAGGGCTGGTCAAGTTTGGAAACTATGTGGCACCAAGTTTTGGAGATTGGTCTTGATATTGCTAATATATCTAGCAAATATCCCGATGGTATAAACTTGATTGGTAAGGCCCTTTTTATTTCTAATGAATAATCTAAGAAACAGTTTAATTTATTTTCATAACCCTTAATTTTCCTACTGTTGACTCCTCTTAAAATAGTTCTAAGTAAGCCCTTCAGAGAAGGGTAAAGGGCTTGTCTATAAGGTTCAGTGTATGAAGCTGTTATCAACTAGTTACTGTTCATTTTTAGGTTACTCTCAAGGTGGTTTGTTGGCTCGGGGCATGATCCAAACATTTTCGAATGTGTCTGTCAGTACCTTTATATCACTAAGCGCACCGCAAGCTGGTCAATATGGAGGTAATTATCACTGAAATTAAACAAGCTATCTCAGCAATACACATAAACATAGCGTAAAGTAAAATTTGGTTTATAATTTTCTGTAGAAAATTGATTGATTATCTTTTGCATTTTATATGACTGATAAGAATAACTTCAAGCTCCCGTCATATGATATTGGTTATTATTTTATTGGAATAATTGAACTCAATATGGCTTAGATTCTTCTAAAATAATAATTTAACATCATTCTTCATTATAAATCCGATAATATCACCAAGATTCTTTGTTTTATAGTTACGAAGAAGAAAGCATATTTCACCAGTTTTTATAATGGCATACATATAAATGTGATTTGGTTCTGGATATTTTTCATGTGTAACAATAATAAATACTAACAACTTTGATCTGGTTTCAGATGGATTTCTTCATGTAGTCTTTCCTGGGCTGGTTAGAGAGACAGCTTATGAATTTCTGTACTCGAGAGTTGGCCAACACACTTCCATAGGCAACTACTGGAACGACCCCTACCATCAGGCCCTGTATGAATCGTACAGTGTGTTCTTACCCTATATCAATAATCATTTAATGTAAGTATTTTGGATATAATTATATTCAAACCAAAAAATCCTAGTCATACTGTAAAAATAATTATTTAACAGGTGCAACAGGTGAATTATTTAACAATGTACTATATAATTATGTGTGGCTTTGGTTGTGTTTTTCTAAACTGTCTTCTCCCAGACCCTATTAGTATTTTTTTTATTATTTTTCTGTAACAGTATGACATATAATTATTTAGTTTAGGTAGAAGACTAAAAAAGTTTGATTAGGTATTTAATCTTACCTACTTAAGCAAATTGATATTTTTTAAAAATAACTTAAATTACAACTTA
>PDGT01000011.1:2169910-2202731 GCA_003671415.1 Megathymus violae | reverse complement strand
TAAACAAATTGTATACAAGCAATAATTTCAGTTTATTGTTTAATCGGTTCCATGGTGTAATGGTTAGCACTCTGGACTCTGAATCCAGCGATCCGAGTTCAAATCTCGGTGGAACCTGATTTTTGCCGTTTTTTTTTCGTAATTTTTTTCTGGATAAATTTTATTTAACAAAATTTTGACATATTACTTTTTACAAAATTATCAAAACCGTAGAGGATAACTTTAATTTTTTTTTACTATTATTTACATTAATTGTTATGATGTGCTTGCCTATAATAGACGAAAACATCATGTTATTTATGAAATTCAAATATTATTGACGTAATTTCAATGTTGAATTAAGGTTATGTATGTTATCATTTTAATATCGACCATTATCAATTGAGATTGCGTAGTACATAGAGTAACAATGATTCACTTTTAAATTACATATTGTAAATTGAACAAAGAAAAAATCTATGTAATGAATACCATTGCAAATATTGTTTTATAGCGTGAAGATTATTTTGTATGTAAATGCCATTAACAGTGAAAATACTTGGAAATACATTTACTGCAATGCGTGTTATTTCTGTTACGATTAAACAGATGGCGCTTAATTCAATAAGCAGGTTAGAGTAGATGGCGTTAGTATCTATGTCTAAGTTTTAGTGTGATAAGTAGATGGCGTTGTTATTACATTAATAGAACTTTGATGTCATTGCCTCAGAAAACGAATACCGTATTTTTCATGAAATTTCACCAAAAAATGGAGTGAACAGACAGGGAGACAACAGATTTATAAAGATATATAGATTTTATATAGCCTATCATCTGCGCAATCACGTGTTTTCACTACATACCAATTATCATTAATATCGACTCAGCTGTTTTTTAGTTATCTCCACACTTCTCTGTAGAGAAGCTCATTAGATTTATAGTAGTACTATAGTTAATATATAATTTATAATAACATAAAGACAGTGTGAATATTGAGAGTTCGTGTATATGCGAACAGTAATTTCCGGAACCACGGCACTTATCTGATTCTTTTTTTACCATGTAGAAGGTACATTATTCCGGATGGACACAGGTTATATTTATTACATGAATAATTATATATGATAACGAAAGTCGGTACGAAAGATTTTGATCCGTTAATGTAGAAAAAGAGTTAGAAATAAAAACTCGTTTCTAAATTTATACTTTCACATTAGGTAAATTATAAAAATTCTAGTAAAACAAACACAGAAGACCCAGCTTATTGAAATCTGTCCACGTTCATAAAGTCTATGCTCTTAACTTTGGTATTGAAAATAAAGTAAATAATAATTATTAAGTAAAGTAATAATTGTCTTGTTATTAACATATAGTAGATAAGAGCGGTACACTTGAGAAATGGTCCTGTTTATTGTTTCTAGTTCATCGAAGTCCAAAGACTTCAAAGCGAACTTCCTTCGGCTGAAGAGGCTGGTGTTAATTGGCGGTCCTGACGACAATGTCATCACGCCTTGGCAGAGCAGGTAATTTATGAAATATATTAGTTTATTTATATTGATTTATTCATGCTAAAATTTGAAAAAAAAAAATACGATAAAAAGCGAAGATGCTAAATGTAGACGGATTGCTCTAGTTATAAATGAACAAATATTTTATTTGTTGATTTTTACGCATTATTCTCTCTCGTCTGTGCACTTCCATGCGTAAAAGTTGAGTTTGGGTGCATGGAGGTCACTTACGAACATACTACTACTACATAGTACTAGTAGACTTCTATATTATCAGCAAGAGAATATTGATTATTCATTATTTAAAGTGACACAAAGTAAGACGATATTATTGAATGAAATGTTGTCTGTTTACCAATTTAAAAGATGATATTAACAAAAAAATTCTGTCACCTGCAAATCGGACTTGTGTGAATAGTGGTGATTTTAGTAATCTAGTTTTTCGGTTCAAAAACTAATTAGTTTCATTCACTTCATGGTTGTTAGTTCTACCCCGAATCTCACACTTGGCAGTTTTATATTGTTTACTTTCTGTTTACGAATTTGTAATAATATAATTGTAATTATTATTGAAGAAAAATTAACACAAACTTAAAAATTCATGCAATTTTCTTACCGAAAATATTACTTATATAAATAGCAAAATAGTTACACAACATAGACTTAATACGTACAATAAGATTGTATATTCAGTAGATAATTTTTTATAATGAATAAAATATAATGTAACTAACTTGATATAAAATCACCAAACAGTGCAGTTAGTTTTGTATCCAATCTATTTATAACTAAACTCAAAAATGACTAAGGTTTTTATATGTAATCGTTCCTAAGCACACTTAGGACAGACCAGGAACGCTTCATAAACATTGGATGCTGCTTGAAAATTTGAATTTTTCATATTATGTACCTTCTCTTTCTCAGCCAATTCGGCTACTACGACATGAACGAAAGAATCTTGGATCTGAGGGAGCAGGCCATCTACACGGAGGACCGGATAGGTCTACGTACACTGGACGAGAGCGGTCGTTTGCATGTGGTCACCGTGCCGGGTGTCAACCACTTTAACTGGCACATGAACGTGAGTGTCGTGGACGACTACCTCCTGCCTTACTTGGACTAGTTGGACGACTACATCCTGCCTTACAGGAACTAGTTGGACGACTGCATCCTGTCTTATGTACAAGATTTTTAAAATTATCTCAGCGATGTAAAATTAAGTAAAATTAATATGAATCATCAACCGTGAAATTACACGAGGTAAAATAAATAGCATGTACAATAAAACATAATTATAATTGCATTGAAAATGAGACTAGTAATATCATAATTTAGTTAAGCATACATACATGGGTACATCGGTAGGTAATATAATATACGAAGAAGACATGTCATAATTGTATGATTTTCAACACTGAAAATATTAAATTATCCTGCTCATTTGCTCATTGTAACAGTTCTACCAATTTTAGAACAAATTTTTTATTTCGCTATAAATTTATTATTATCAACTGCAGCTTTATTGCCCTTTTAATCCACTTGGTAAACCAGGAAAAAAAATTCATGATATTTAAATTTGTTTAAGTATCCATAATGTGTATAACCAAGTGAGTGAGATTTTCTTTTAATTTAAACATTTATACTCACTAAGTCACAACATATTATGGTTTTGTCACCGGTTTTTTTACATTATTACTCTTCAGATAAAAATAAATCGTAGTATTATTGGCAGTAATTTACAATAACGAAAATAATCAAAATTAAAATAAAGTAATTTTACGTTGTTCATGTTCGCACATTAATGAAGTATGAAGTTACTGCCATATTTTTACAAACAGTTTTTATGCATAATTGCTTTAAACAACTTAGGTTTAATTGTGATATTACATTTGTATTGTTATAGTTCAAATTTTATAAATATTGTACGTTTAGGAATTTTGATTCATTTACAGATATCGATAGGTCTTATGTGTATATGTCAAACTAATAATTTGGCTATTGTGACATTAAACTAAGGTTCCTTTTTAGCGTGATTAATTACGTGCACTATATAAAATACAAATATACGTATGGAAACTATACTTTCTGTTTTTATTTCTTCTCATTTCCTGGCCGATAACGCGTCGGTGATACCTTTGGTCTTGCTGATGTCCATGGGCGACGGTGACCACTTACCATCAGGTGGCTCGTCTCTTCGTTTGTATTGAAATAAAAAAAGAAACAGTTTTTTATTCAAACATATATGGACTTGAATAATTTTATAGAAAGCATTTATTAAACAGGGGCTGTATGGATTAAATTTATGTACAAATGGACAATGTATAAGATTTAATATCGTATAAATCTGTTTAATATTTGTTTACTTTTTTATTAGGTTTTCCGATATGTAATTATGGGAATAAAATGTGTAAACTATTTTAAATATATTGGCCTCTTTATGAGGTTAATTTTAGTTTATAACATGAAGTAAAACTCATGTATAAAGGTGTATGTTCAATAAATAAACAAAGGACATATTTGTCATGGTGCATTTATATTCAAATTCAATATCATTTTATCATGTAGGTATTCTGTAAATACACTTAATGTTGTTAACTTAATTAACATTATGTTTTGCTTCCACTACCGTTTCAAAAAGGTGCTTTAACATTGAGGAGAAGAAATGGCGTAAGAAACTCCTCAGCACATCCTATCATCAACCCGACTCTATTATTTCCAGGCGTTCTTGTCATTAATAAATGCATTTATACTATAATACCCTTTGCCTATAAGTTGTATTTTAATGCGTCGCTTTAAAGTTCCAATGGGCAACTCACGTATCAACTTTGGAACCTTTTTGTAAAAACGAACTCCAAGCCCCATAAAAGAACGCTGAACCTTTTGAAAAAGCTATGGAGACGTAACCAAGTCATGCCTATTTCTTGTTTCATGATTGTGTGTATCACTTTTCTGCTTGTACATATATATATTTTTTAAATAAATACTAAAGTACTATAAATATACTGACTGGCTACGGTGAGTACACCTATTTCTTTAAATTTTCCTCTTAATGACTCACGTGACATTAATCGGTATAGAGCTCTGATTGCTCTTTTCTGTAATACAAATATTGAATCAATGTCCGCTGATTTATCCCACTTTAGGATAAACATTTTTATAAGAACTATTAGGAAATTTATATTACGATATATTCAACTTTGATGTACCTAATAAATTTTGCCTATTTTATATTATTCGCGTTTGTATGCTACTTTGGACCTTATTAATATTTTTATCTGTTTTATTGATATCACACATACTATACAAAGACACATATTATTTGTGATCAAGAAAAGTTGCATCGTTATCAATGATACACGTATTATACTTAATCAGTATGCAATATACAAAATGACGATATATCTTGCTTTATTATTAGATAAGCTTAATAATTATGTCCCGATAAAAGTTGATCACTGTATTGAAGGCCGTTCAAATTAAGTTTTAGAGACTGATAAGTGAGGAAGACGGTTCTCCTATTAAGAGAGCCTTTAAAGGATAGGATTTATTTTGTGTCCCTATATTCTATAGTCCTAGTATTCGATTTTTATATCTATAGCGTTGATATGAGCAGAGAGGCTTGATGGTATGTGGTCTTCATAGCCATCCGTTACAACAAAGGCATTACCGTTGTGTTGTCAGGTAAGAGGGAACGAGACTCATTGAGCACATGTCACGGTTGATCGTAGAAGGTGAGTGGTAGCTAGCCAGCTGGTAAACAACGTGGCCATGGTGCACGAGTGCCATTTTGGAATAATAATATATTATCCTGTTACGTAAATACGTACGGATTGATTGAGCTTCCATCATTGGGATTCCAAGGTTCTGTATCATGGGAATCCCAATTATTGTGACGATTCCGACGGTCCTTAAAGCAACGGATCCAACGCTTACTTCTCGGCCGACAAACGGTATGGCCCTTAGTGTTATGAAAGTCTACAGGTTGTAGTGACCCATTAACGGGTCCAGTAGCTAAATTTGTGCTTAAATCGCACAATGTAAGGAGTGCCAAGCAACTTGAACAGTGTAGAAAAGCTGACACCAATACTGCCCGCATGTCGTCTGCCTCTGTGAGGAAGAATTGAGCGACAATCGTCACTTAGGCAGGTGAAATACATTATATGGAGTCAAAAATTACCCGCGGCATTACCCTAAATAACACATTTGTGTGTATCTCCCCAGATTTGGCTAATATAACAGGTTGGTAGGATTAGGAGCCGTGGAGCCGTGGAGCCGTGGAGCCGTGGAGCCGTGGAGCCGTGGAGCCGTGGAGCCGTGGAGCCGTGGAGCCGTGGAGCCGTGGAGCCGTGTCCGCTACAGCAACTAATGGTTAGTATTTTGGTGACCGCCTTATCTTATTCAGACAAGAAGACGGCAATTTTGATTGTATTGGGGCGGCATAGAATACTTCCCCTGGTCCCATGCTGGCAGAAAAAGGTGTCATAAGAGGGGACAGAAGCCAGCCTGCTTGGTGGTAAGGCTTCGCGTAAAGATCATATTTCTATATATTATATATATCAGTATTATGATTAAGTCATTAATATTATTACTGGTATTGTTATCTTTCCGTGAAGCCTGCCTGGCTAGCTACCACCCTCTTGCTTGAGTCAGCCGCCAAATGTCTCGTCGTGTTCTGACTGGGGGCTTGAGAGCCAGTACTTCCTTACTTACCTTCTTCTCATTTCCTGGCCGACAACACCTCGGTGATACCTTTGGTCTTGCTGATGTCCACGGCAATAATGTCCACTCATTATCAGGTAGCTCGTTTGCTCTTTTTTCGGCTATATATACATAAAAAAAACAAATTATAGGTACACAATACAAAAACTCTTTATTACACATCAAAAAAAAATGGTGACGTATATGAAATAATTACATAAATATGGAGACGATATACAAAAAGTGGTTTTATCGCTGCACGCGATCTCAACCAGAGGTGTATAAAAAAGTTAAAATAATGTCTGTCCTAATACATAAAGTATTTCTAAAGTCAATGGCAGACGGTGACTCTTCATTTTATGTTAATACCCGACGAACGAGCAGACGAGCCACCCGATAGTAAGTGGTCACCGTCGCCCATGGACATCAGCAAGATCAAAGGTATCACTGATGCGTTGTTGGCCAGGAAATGAGAAGAAGATTAGAAAGAAAGTACAGGCTCTCAAGTCAAATTTATTACCAGGTCAACGTATTAAACTACGTAAATATATTAAATTAATAACAAATGATATATATGTATATACAGGCTATATACTAGCGGCCCCGTCCGACTACGTTCACAGGGTACACCGATCTACCCTTTTTTTCTGTTTTCGAGGGAGAACCCTTTAAAAGGCACTCGGTGCCGTGGGAGTGACGCCAGGTTATGTGGGATTTTTACCACACTAAAACCCCCCCGGTGACCTACTTCAGCGCTATGTAGAGGACTCCGGGATTTCCATAGGAGCACAACCGGAGTGCCCCTGTCGGCTCAGCCCGGTCATATGGTCCCTATATGTCCCTTCCCGCACCATCCGATCTTAACGACTGTACGCGGCTACACAAACCGTCGTCCTTCTTGGAGTCGCTAGCCTGATCATTCGAGCTTCGACGCTTTGATGTCCCCTTTTAGTCGCCTCTTACGACAGGCAGGGGATACTGTAGCTCGTATTCTGGTATCGAGCTACAGGGATAACACGGACCTACCCGGGTACCTGGACTATTAAGTATAAATATATGATTACTAAAATTTAAATATTTTTCGCCTTGATTAGACATCATTTAGTTTACTAATATTTTATATAGCCTATCATCTGCGCAATTACGTGTTCTCACCACATACCGACTATCATGAAGATCGGTCAAGCCGTTCTTGTGTTATCTCGAGACATACAGATTTATATTGCTAAATTTATAGTTTATAGGAGTTTAGGTATTAACTATTTAGGTAGTAGTCCCAAATTAGTCGCTTAAATGTGATGGCGCATCGAATTGATAAGGAAAGGCTATTTATTCTACAAGCGTAAAGCCTTAAAGAGTGAATACTTTCTATGACTTCACAATTACCTATTCGTATTTGTACTCAGTTTAATTTCGTGTCCAACAGAAAATACCCTTCAAGCTAGGTACTAGGTAATTTACCACAGCCAGTGTTAAAGCTAATTCGATGATAAAATACTTGATAAGATAGTAATAAGATATCCTTGCTATTGATTGATCATTAAGGATCATTGAAGCCCGGAAAGTACCTAAATTTAATCGGTCTTTTATTTCATCATACGAGTAGATATATTTAGATACCAGTATGATGAAATTTTTTAACATTGTAACCAGCTAACTCTATAGAGCAATACGAGTATATAAATATCTTATATCCCCAATAAATAGGAATAAAGTCGCTAATTAAGCAATAAATAATAAAAATATGATCTCAATCTATGTAAATATAAAGATTATAAATTGTTGTTTAATAATTAATAGTCATGACAATAATAATAATAATAATGATAGTAATCGCTTGTACTTCTCGTTTTCTTCATAAGTAAATTGCGAGATAAAGCCCAGCGGTGGTTAGTGCCCAAAAGCTCTTAAACTGCGATACCGGACATAAATCAGAATTTAAGGAAAAAATCTACATTCCATATCCGTTCTGATAGTTTCAATCAAGTCGAGAACAGTCCTTGTACAGCAATCCGTCGGAGTTCCACCGAATTTTTCCCTGTTTTGAAATGTTCGAGGAATAACTTCGCGGGGATTTCTATACATATTGTTCTAGTAAATATAAATTGAATGACGTGCTATACTTATCGTAACCAATTGTATGGGCATTTTAGGTCTACTATCTACATTTTACCAAAAGCTGCAGCTAAGCAGTCAAATTACATTTACTCTTATTACATTACATTTAATTACATTTACATTATCCATATTGACTTTAATTTCCTATTCGGCAGGCACAAATCCATTTCCCGATATGAGAAGTATCCTAGATTACGATGCATAATACAAGTTACTAATATCCCAAGTATCATCCAAATGTGTTCAGTGGTTTAGGCGTGATACGTCGTGAGATAGACGTAAATTCCAAAAAAAAAATATTTATTGACCTCTGTATCGATAATAAACCTTACCTACATTAAAATTTACAAATATTATTTAATGTATAGATTCGGTGCCCTTACAATTTAAGTTTATGACGAAATATACATAAGTACATATGTATAGCGTCAATAAAACGATATAACTTATAAATACAATATAAAGTACATCTATACTGCTATATAAATCTGTAGTGTCTGTTTGTCTGTGCGTTCCATTTTTTGACAAATTTTATGACAATATTCGATTTCGATGAGTCACTGACATCAATTTGACAATTTTGAAAATGTGCGTCTGTTAGTCTGCCTCTCTGTATGTACCGTTATAACTCAAGAACGCCTTGACCGTTCGTAATAACAATTAGTATATAATGATAACACCTGATTGCTGCAGATGAAAGGCTATATAAAATATCAGTAAACTTAATGATGTCCCACCAAGGCAAACACATAAAATTTTGAATAATGTTGTATGTACTTATAATTGCTCAACCCGAACGAAGTCGGAGGGATCCGCTAGTTTATAAGACAGTTGAAAAGACTTTGTTCTGCAACATAGGATCAATTCATATCGTAACTATAGCGAAATAGAGTTTCTATCGGTCTGGTTGTTAAGAAAGTACAAGTTTAATAACAGAATATGAATTCATATTGCAATAAAAAACGGTGGTGAAGCCATCAAAACATCAGGTTCCACCGAGATTTGAACTCGGATCGCTGGATTCAAAGTCCAGAGTGCTAACCATTACACCATGGAACCTGTGGTTGATGAATAAATTTTTGGTATAACAATAGTTCACACTTAAATATAAAGTTATAACTTTAATGATGTTTACTTACATGCAGAGGTTTATACAGCTGGATGACTTTATTTGAAACGCATTGATTATATGAATTGAAACGTTAATTACTCAGTGATGTGTTTCAGTTATAAGGTAAATTGATTAATATCGACCGAGGTCACTTCTTTGATGATTGTTGCTCGTAACATAAGGGTGAAATAAAATAATTTCAATCACTTCATTAATTCTTAAAATAGGTAGGTATTTTAAATGAAGAAACATAATATTATGCTACGATCATCGGAAAAATAAATAAAGGAAAGAAATCATTAAGACGATCAACTGATGTGGGCTTTTTAAAATTTTTAGGTAACATCGAATATTAATCACTAGACAGACCTTACAAGATTTCTGCTCCATTACATTAATAAAAAAGTGACAATTTGTTTTCATTACAAGTGTGCAATTTATTAACTGATTAATTTTGTTCATGAATAGTGACTATCATGGTGACGTATAGATACTGTATACATACACAAGATTAGCACACACAATGTCGCAGGCAAAAGTTGGTAAGTATAATAAGGAAAACGTGATGAGTAACCCGGGGACCAAGTCTGGGCACTGTTAAGTAACTCCATACATGACATCGTACGTCGCTATTACTTCCACTCATAAGCTATGTAACGATTTTCTTGAGAACTCAGTTTTTACTTGCACCGGTAGAATCTCGATGGCCGTAGAACCGATTCTCGGTTTAAATTCAATTGACATCGGTAACTAGATTTCGATTGCTCGAACTCGATTTATCATTTATAAGAGCAACAAAAACAAACATTACAAATCGTTAGCAACTTTTCTAGATAATCTATTAGGGTATTGAAACAAGGTGAAGGGGTGCATAATTGTGAAAAATGGTTATATTTGCAATACTTTGGCAGCGACTTTTTTTCTAGCTTTTCTTTCTAGCTTGAAGGCCACATGAAAGCCTTTGATCTGATGATAAATGGTCACCGTCACGTATGGACACAAGCAACACTAACAGAGTGAAACGATTGAAACGCCGGCCCTGCTGGAGAGCCTTTTTTACGCATGTGTTGAAGAACTCCATATTATAGCGCTCCGAAATAATTCAAAAGGAAGTTCGTTCCACAGTTTGCTTGTACGAGAAAAAAAAGATCGCGAGAAGCGGACCGTGGAGAATTGGCACGAATCCAGTGGATGTGGAACTTCATTCTTTCCTCTGAGCGCTCACCGTTGTAATACTAATAGAACAAACAGAGGTAATCTATGTCTCTCCTAAGGCTTGAATGTTTCCGCCTGTCGATGATTTGAGAGTTGTTGTCGTCGACTCGGACAGCGCGTTTTCATGGCGTCAAATGAATTGAGCTAGTACTTCGCTACCACTTCCCAAAGTTGAGAGCAGTACGCCGTATGAGGATTGACTTGTGCTTTGTAAAGCGGTATCAGCTGTCAAGCAGTACCGTTTCACCATGTGCTAGACACCAAGCTTTTTAGAAGCCAGCTTCACTTTAACTTGTAAATCATGCCGGTACTGTTAATCATTCCAATTGCCAACTGCCAGAATCTGGATACGTTTATATGTAACAGTGGGCGCTTTTCTTTGGAACAGAGGCGTCATCTTGGGATTGAATTCGACTAAATCTAGTAGACCTCATTCTGAGACCTACTCCGGAGAGTTGTAATTACAAAGTTTATTTAATACTAGCAAATGCCCTCGCTTCACTTCGAAAAAACTATCTTACGCTTAAAGATAGCATCTGCATTTTTCCGGGTTTTTCTCGTTCTGTGATTCATTCATTACTTTTTTTATTACGAATTGCACTAAAACAATCTTTAAGTATTAAGTGATGCTCACTGCAATACATTGGTGAAAACCAGAAAAAAATCGGTCAAGCCATTTCTGAAATTAGCGGGAACAAACGCAAAGACAAACAGACAAAAATTCTAACAATTATTGTTTTGGGTTCTATTGTGTATCTATTGTGTATGTATAATAACGGTCCCTGTTTATATTTTTTCTCATATATCGTTCATGTACAGAAATCGATCAGTTAGAATTTTATTATAAGTATAGAATAGATAGATAGATGTATAGAAGATATAGATAAACGTTCAGATCCATTTGTTTTTCTAATACTCACGTTACTGCAACCCAACTAAACCAATTAGTATAACACTAAAAACATTCGTCAATTAAAACGTCTAATACACTGTCGCGTCAATTTATTCTGAAGTTCTAATGTCATTAAAAGGTTTAATATGGATATATTGGATGTACATTAGGTACATTAAAGGTCGGAATTGATCGCAATTCATATATAACTCACAACTAACTGTGAGTGACTCGATCAACGTTATTTGCTATATTAAAATCAAAACAATGTACGAGGTCTAAAATATACTTTTGCTATTTTTCAAATAAAAATCTTTAATAAATTAGAATTTTTTTTACAAATATTTAAAAATCACTTATTTAAAATGTTGTATTTGAATACAAAATAAACGACTATTCTGTATTCTACATTTTGCCTTTAAATACTTTTAATAAACCAATTTTAACTTATTTGTAGTTACCTACTATCAAAATAGTCTACTCGAAATAACCTGTAAGGCGAACGAACGTTCGAAAATTTTTACTGAAATATGAAACAACAGGTCTATAAATGCTAGAATCGGTCCCCAAGACCATAAAGTATGCGCCTACGCATGACTCACCGCATTTTTCTTCGTTGGCGACGGACGCGCATTTCATTCAATTCGCGACGGTCAAAGAGTACAAATAGGGCAGATAAAATATGGTTGATTATTTTTGTTCTTTACGCTATGACGGTTATAATGACAATGAATTAAAATCAAATTGCAACGGTGAGGAGGTCATCATCGATCATCATTGTCTAAGTGATCGGAATCATGTGCTTGAGAATTCGAAGAATTAACCTAGATATTTTGAGCCTATAATAGCCAGACACTCTAAGCAACCTAAATTCTTTACTATTCTCTACTTAAATATTAAATTTTAACATGAGCATATTACAAACTTCTATAAATTATTAAAGTTAGATAAGCGTCTACAGTGAAAAAAGTAATTTTATCGTTCGTAATATCTATTAATGCCTCTGTTATTCAATATATCTATAAATTAATCTATGACCAAATGTCCGGCCTCCTGCGTCTGCGCAGCTAAGCTGCCCTACACATGACTCACGCCATTTCTTGTGGCTCCGATTACATCAATTTAGTAAGTCTCATGAATCATGGCCATTCAAAAAATGTCACGTTAGGGAAAACTTTTATAGTGCATCTTATATCGTAACTTCACCGTAATTTTGATATCACGCACGGTTCAATATGTGTAATACTCAAGTACTTGACTTGCACGTAATTTACATTCGATGAAATATTCCAGTAGATATAATAGTAGTAGGAAATATCGATAAGATCAGGAAGTGCTTACTCAGTAGATGAGGAAGTTCATAAATAAATCTTTGAGGAAAATAGAGTTTGAGTAGTACGAATATTGTTTTAATAAAACAGATGAAGTTTCTATTGACAAAGGTCACCGTCCGTGATTGAGTAAAAAATCCTTTCTCGCCTTTTCTTTGCCGAGCTTAGAGGTGCCAATTCATTAGGCATATTCTTGAATCTTTTAGAATACAATTGTACAAATACAATTTCGACACGACTGTACAAGGTGTTATTAAACTTTTTATTTCTTTAGTATACATTTTATAGCGACGACAATGCGGGGACTTTTTTAAAATTACGAAACAGCGACCGTTACTCGTAGTCCATCGATACGCAGTTGCGGTCAAAGATTGCGCAACCTCCCAACATCCTATTTACTCGAGATGAAGGTCTCTTTGAACTGTATCCGTGTGTAGGTTACTTCTTGATATAATTATGATCACAGGTTTTTTAGTCTAATATTAATAATAATTGTCGACGCAATTTCTTCTTTATGTTAAATTACTGCGGAAGAGGAAACCTTTGTATTTTTGTATGTTCGTATTTTTGTATGTTTGTAATTAATAAACTGAAAAACTACTGAACCGATTTTAAAAAATCTTTCACCATTATAATTCTACATTATCCCTGAGTAACATAGGCTATATTTATTTCTATAAAAAATAAAGGATCTTTGCTAAAATTTCAGTAACGTGAACCAAGGTGTAAAAAAAATTGCTTTATGTCCTTAATAAAAAAAAAATTATAAATATATCTCAAAATATTTAAAAATAAAAGTACACCCGTGCGAAGCCGGGGCGAGCCGCTAGTAGTTTATATAATAATTATAAATTGGATAATTCGCCCAATCAGGTAGACTGTCGCCCTGAAGAAGACAGTGGCTATTCGTCGGCTCAAGACCGGTTTGAGAGGCGCAAGTTAGGGGAGGCCGATATCCAACAGTGGACAAGAACTGATGGATGGATATACATTAATCACGAATATATACATATAATATATTAGTACAGTAAGTTTTTAATAGCACGACCTAAATCGTCTCATTATTGGGCTCGGATTTCTGTGCAGAGAAAAAGGTTTAAGGTAGCGTGATAGAAGGTTTAAGGTCTATCACGATAGCCAGGTGTAGTTTGGAAGACACACGAGTTGAACAGAAGTAATGAAGTCCAAAACGTATGTAATTTCTCAATAACACATAGCGTACAGAATCGGAATCGTGATTAGGTAACACGACTTCCAAATCACTTTTTTTTCTAATTATCGTTACGTAAATTTTGGTTAATCTCAATCTTAATTAAGTTTAATATTTCAGAAACAAATTCAGCTTTACGCTTTGCTCATTTTATATCTGAAGTTCTTTGTCATTTCATACAAATATTTATGAGGCTATTTAAAAGTTTTAAACTTTGTCACATTTCAAAGCTAGCTATTTAATATGGATTTTATTCAAATTCAGATATCAATTTAATCATTTGGGTAGTTTATAAATACACTTATGTACGTTTTTATTTGCTTCTGCTATCTAGGTGTTTTTTTGGTCTTTGACCACAAACGACCGGACGTTAGGACAAGTGGAAAAATCTTACACCGAATATAATAAAAATGTGTATTGTACCTATTAAAATATATATTTTATAGATTTCATAATAAGTGCGAAAAAGGAATTTCATTTGAGGTGCTAATTTGGATAGAGAGAGCAACGAAGTATTTTATAACAGAATCTTGAGTATAGCAAGGCATTCAAGAGCCTAAAAGATATTTTATACATACCAACATACGTGAGTAACATTGGGGTTAAAATGTGTAGTACAGAGTACAGAGACCTCAGCGACCTCCAACTGGAGGAACTATTCGTCATAGTTACGACGGTCTTCACCAGGGTGAACCACGAGCAGGGAAGTTTCTCTTGTGCTGTCGGAAGAGCGGAACCCGTTATACCTCAAAAACCTATTGGTCCTCGATTTCAATGCGAGATGCGCATATTCGAATAAAATATTGCTTGCTTTGTTTGCCACAGAATATAACCACTTATTCAATTATTAATAGACTATTTATCGATAACGACAACTTATCGATAATCGAATACAATTCGATCGAACCGATAATCATGAGTATAATTATTATTCGATCGAATTGTTTTCTATCGCGATCGTCTGTAGCTAATATTTTATTCAGGTACTGTACCCGTGTAATATGAGTTATGCAAGATTACTGTCATTCGGGTACTCGCAGTAATTATGTTAATAAAATGTAAACAAAACGAAAAATCGTGATGTATCGTTTACTGAACTACAATAAGTCGTGAGATAATATTTCGATCAATAATATTTGTGTACACGGTACTTGTTTCTAGCACGTATAAATGTAGTAACTCACACATTCACAGCTATTACAGATGTGTGCTGATCTCGAATCCGGGATTCGTACCACTGAGCTGTTAATAATTACAAAGATCTTATTCCATCGCTCCGATCCGGTCGTATTAACAAAAGATTTCTTAGTTTGAATACACGGTGTACAATATAATCAGTGCTATATCGATGGTTGTGCCCAGCAGTAGGAGATAACGGGCTGATATGATGGTAACGATTACGTTGTGTGACGATATTATAATGAAGATGTTATCTGTCTCGAGACACATAAATTATAATTCAGACGTAGACAATGAGATACAACTGGTGATTACATGCAAACATTACGAATTAAGTTAACAATGCTCATCCGTCTCAAGCAGATTCAACGTCTATCATAAACACTTATAAACACTTACAAACGCACACAAACTGAACACACACACATACACACTGGAATTCCATGTGTTCCATGTGTGGCATGAACATACGCCGATGTAGTTCATACATAGTCAACATCTAGAAACAAAAATTTATCAGTAACTTATGTAATTGTCTACTCTGGTATCGTACCCGGGACGTTTCGCTAGGTAATAAGAACTACTATAAACCGGGCTACAAAGTTGTTCAAAGGGTCAATTATAACGTTTACAATATGTAGAAAAAAACGTCATGGATATTATGTAATGTTAAAATACTTTGACGTAAAATATAAAGTAACTCGATTTTAATACTAGCTTAAATATACCTTAAATCAAATTTTATTTATTTGTCGCACCCCGGCTTCGCACGGGTGTAATTTTATTTTTAAACATTTTGAGATAGGTATATTTATAATTTTATCTTTATAAAGGACATTTAAAGCAATTTTTTTACACCTTGTTTCACGTTACTGAAGTTTTAGCAAGGATCCCTTATTTTTTCTAGTAATAATTATAGCCTATGTTACTCAGGGATAATGTAGCATTCTAATGGTGAAATATATATATATATATATATATATTTATTATATATATATATATATGTTTTTAAATCGGTTCAGTAGTTTTTGAGTTTATTCGTTACAAACATATAAAAATACATATATTTAATAATTAGAAGGGTTGTTAACATTATTTAATATAATAGAACATTTTATTAAACAATGCATTATATTATACAATAATAGTAAGTTAGTAATTATTAAATAGCAATTTTTCCCTCTTCCAAGTATAATATTTATGTACTAGTATTTATATGTATATTGTATACGTAGAATAATTTAATTTTGTTTGTATAATATGCTAAATTTGCCTCTCGTACGAAAATGAATCCAAGATCCGCTGGAAGTAATTTAATTTTTGGAATAAGCAGTAGGTAGTAATAACACATTAATTAAATGAAAATAAACTTATCAGTTATACATCTAACACATGAAACTTACACAAATGGTAATTAATCGTATGTTATAATGACAGTTGCTAATTCAATGCTGCTGCAATTTAATTCTGAATTCCTTATATAAGCAGCGAAGTAAAAAATTCTTCAAAACTTGTTTTTTGTTTCAGAACGCAAAAAAGGTAATCGAAATAAAACACGGTTCGAGAATTGGGGGAATAACAACAAATATTACAATTTCTAAGCTGGACATTGAACGAAATTAGAGCCGATTTAGTTCTTGAATGAGTGACGCATGCCGCGGGGATTCCTTATCAAGTCGCGTGCGTATCGGCTTTATTATATAAAGCCACGCGTATTCCAAGTTCAAATCATTCTGAAGCTTGCGCTTGCTGAAGGCAGCCACACTAGTGAAATATTTATAAACATTGTAATTAAAATGAAAAAGTACTCAGTCCTCGGTAACAAGAAGAGGGTGACGATGGAGATTAATCAAACTCGATTGAAAGTCATAGGCAACAATTGTATAGTGAGAGTGACGATCAACCAAGGCGATATAGAAGTGATCGGTAACGATTGCCGTGTGGAAGTGCAGGATAACTACGGGTCTATCAACTTAGTTGGCAATGGAGGCCTCGTATCTGTAAACAAACGACTCAAAGGGGATAAAGTTTCGCTACTCGGACCAAATTGCCGTCTTCAAGTAGACGGCAAGGAGAAACCCTCGCCTTCCTATGAAGCTCAACTTTCTCCGTTCAGCAAGGAACTGGATGACGTATTCGATTCCATCTTCTCCTTCGTCATGCGTTGATGGGAAGAAGAGGTAGCTTGTGGGTCGTGCTGTGAACCTCTTCTGTGAAGAGAAAAGCGCCAATCTGATTCTGCTTGCGTAATTTGTGGAGCAGAGGTTGCCGAACTTTGCGGGCATTAGTTTTTTCTAGTGTCATTAAAATGCTTTGATGAATATAATTATATATACATTCTTTCTCTACACGCATACCGTGAATGATGTCAGTGTATTATGAATTGAATTGTAGTTGCAATACAGTGTAAAATCGTTTGTCGTGTAACATCTATTTCGTGTAGTTAGCCAGGTAAAGTCCCGTGGCAGTAACCGAAACGAAACCCAATTTTTGTTCGCTGCACATTAATTTAAATCTTCCGGTTAAAGTTTTTTTTTTGTGGGGTAATTAATATTCAAATGTTTTGTATGTTTTTTATTCTCTATTTAATTGCTCCAATATTATTGTATTTGTACCAACCAACCATTTGTATTAAGATGTCGCTATTTTCCAACGATGAACTATAATTTGTTATTTTGTATTTATAATTAAATTCATTTGAATTTCAAACACCTGTTTTAGTTCTTGTGTTCATTTTGTTATTATTCTAGCACCCATATTGTTGTTACCGTTAAATAATGAAAAGTAAAAAATGTAATCACGATACAAATCACCGCCAAGTACCTAGCTACTGATTTAAATGTAATTACTGATGATAATTACTGATTTGTCAGATAATCATCTTTAACAACTAAAAAATCAAATATCTAGTGATAATCTATCGCATGAAAATTAAAAGTCTATAATAAGAATCCAGACCTAATTAAGAAACCATAAACTTCGATAGGTGACGTATAGAACAGTATAACAACCCACAACTTAGAATGACCATTAATCAGCATAAACGTTGACTGAAATTGAATAGAAATAAGATTTTTAGAAACACATTTCCAAAGTAAAACCGCGACATTCTTAAGCAAGTCTTTCCGATGAGCAGTCATAGAAGAGGAGGCAAGAAACTATCAAGGAGATAATTTCTATAGTTACTCGTACAGAGAACACGTATTAATTAATACTTATGGTAATAAATATTGAACTAGTCCAATCAATCTTTTTTAAGCAAAAACATACATTTTGTAATAATCTATAGTCATAAAAATGGTTTCGACTTTAGTTTTAAATTACACTGTAATTATAGTATAGTATAGCTGTCGCTTCGGGAGGAATTTTGTTTGAACAAATGTCCCGCACCGACTTTGTTCGGGTTCAACGTAACAACAACAACGGTAAAAGTATACATGCATCGATTGAACCGTCAGTTTTACTAAGTCCAAACTTGGTATATACTAAACACAGCTGCGAAAACATTATATGTATAGCACATTTCAAAAATCAGTTTAGTAATTTATAATGTTTTGTTTCAGGTAAACTAGGCGGTCAAATATGTATATAACTTAGGAAAGTTATGGGTAGGATTTCAAACTCCAATATATTTTTTCAATGAGTCTCAACAAAACACTTTAATTGGACCTGTTTTTGATAGTCAATAAGAAACAGCGAAACGGCACAGCTTGACTAATGTTTTTGCTTGTAATGTTTTGACTAATTGCTAGTAATAGTGTAACTCAAGCAAAATTAATTGCAGAGCGATTATTTTCATGTGATTTCAAGTAGTCGAGATTCTATACTATATTTACAATTGCGTACTAGTTGTAACTACACAAGTTTTCGAATTTAATCCGATTTGAACGAGTGACTTGTGATTAGAAGACTTACAAAATAGAACAATAACTTTGAATACTTTTTACTTGAATATAAAATGTACTCCAAATCAGGTATGTATGTTGTTTGTACGACAACGTTTCCAGAATCATACATACACGTCTATCGGTATCTTATCACAAAAACAACGAATGGAAATTTTATTAAAAATTAAAATTAGACAAGGAATAGTAGATTGTTTAAGAAAAGAGCAAAGAACTATTTTTAAAGCGAGAGTGTATTTAATCCAGAGCGGAGCGAAGGATTTTAAAGTAGGATCCTGAGCGCAGCGAGGGATTCAAAGTACTCGAGCTTAAAATAATTTTGCTCGTGAGTCCAAAGAGTTGGAGATTATTTAGATTTGGCTAAATCTTGAAAATAGGCCAAAAGCACAGTTTCCGAAAAAGATTTAGTTCTTCTTTTAATTTTCCAACGAACGAATTATCATATGCTTTCATATATTTTTCACGAGATGTTGTAGGGAAAAAACTTTGTTTCACATTTTTAGATTCCGATACGATGTTTTCTGGCGTTAATATTATACTTTCATTGTCACTTCTTGACACACTCATTTTTTACAAAACGGAAGTTACTCGTAAATGCGAGTTACAGACAATATTTCGGGAAATAATTACGGACGAACGCAGAATGCATTTCGCGCGCTTTTTACTTTTGCACAACCTTTTTTTTTCACACTCGCGCGCTTTTCTTTATCACACAGCCTGTTATTTGTTTATATAATGGTCGTGATCAATCTTTTTGGTGATTGGAACTTTTACTAATAATAATTATCCACATTCCAAATTCAAATCACTTTTCCTCACTAGAAATCAAAGAGCTATTTTGCTCCTTGTTTACTAAGAATACAGTTACTCTTCGAATAGTTGTGACAAAAATATTCTCTTTTAGTAACCTGTTAATGGAGCGTTTTAACCTCAGACACCATGCTCTCAAAAATTACGGTACGTGGAATAATAATACAATGTCATCCAAATATTTATTAAGACCTTATTGTGAGAGCGAATAAATTCATGGACCTATATTATTATTATTGCTTTTCGTGACTAATACGATACATATCTAGGTAACAATCGTAAAAGTCGTAAAATTTGTACATGTAGGCTGTGTCACATAAATACCGCGTGTGTAAATGTTGAATGTTAATGTTTGACATCGTAGCTCATTGCGAGTCAGCAACAAAGTATGACAAATACAGTAATTGGCCAAATATGTCTGATAACAATTATACACTGAACTTTGTGTTTACAATTGTATTATTAGATAAGCGTTACAAAATCCTGAATTGAGTTTCATAATAATTTTACTTATAAATAGTAAATTTTTTACTATGATAAAGACCTTGTAAGACAACCTGCTTATATTATCCAGCTCCCGGTTAATAGATCCCCATCTATCCCACATCACACTTCACAATCACAGTATGTTCTATAATATGTTCTAAGATAATAAGCAAATGATGAAAAAAAAATTATTTTCTATCCAAGCCTAATGTTGAACACGTTCCTTGGCAGCTTGATGTGTTCCATAGATTTACAAAGATATGGTTCGAAAAAAAGTTGTCCCATTATAGTCTATGACGGTCGGTCAATCTTGTAGGAAATCGCTGAGCTTCGTACTTAGTCTATGTCACCTCATATATATATAACACATATATATGATTTTCAAAAATAAGTTCCATCATTTCAATAACATAATTCAATTCAAACGGTTTCTTGAGATAAACCGTATCGGTTCAGTCATGTTTAACGTCATTGATTAGAACATTGTAGTAAATAAGTTACTTAAATCATGATGGCGTCGATGCGATAACAGTTTTTCTGCGTCACAAATTCACAATATACTACGAGTAACTCTTCAGCTTTCTATTGATTGAGAGATTTAAAGTATTATTATGTTATCAGTATTATTACTTCAATACAGTCTGCTTTATGTACAGCGAAATTTTTTTTGTATTAAGTATGTAAAATTGGTTGTTTGTTTGACAGGGTATACTTCTAGTTTGCTCTCACATAAATTTGATGAAAAAATAACACTAAGGATGAAAAATAGGAGATGACAGTTTTTTTTTAGTATCTACTTGTTTGTATTTTTTACCATGTTTTACTTAAATTAAATGAATCACGGTCACGTAGGGTTTATTAATTTCATACATTAAACTTTTATAACTCATAAAATATATATAAAAGACTGGTGTAAATGAAAATAATAATATAATTTATAAAAATAATAAACAGTATAGATTGTCCATTAAATCATTCGAATGGTTAGTAATCTCATATAAAGTGTTTGGACCGTTTAAATAGGTGAACGTAAAAATTACGAGATCGTTCGAGTCGCACGAAAATTCGGCGCGGACAATTGGATTCATATGTATTATCATTAGGATTATGCACTTCCCTTAGTGGAAAATCGTGCAAATATTACAGAAATGTAACTTGTTATTTATCGATTGCAGCTAAATAATGTGGCCGTACACGTGTTTCACCGGGAAAAGCCCCCGGTTCACGCGTCACATGACAAAAGCATGCATGCACTGCAAGAACAGCGTAAATCTATGGTAAGAACGCACATTGATGTTTATAAACTAGGTATTTTAATAAATTAACTCATACGTCTGTACTCTGTAACAGAATTCTAATAGAAATATTTGTATATATTTTTTGAAAAAATTAATAAAAAATTTGAATATGCCTTCTCCAGCAGGGATTGCTGGCGAAAATTCGCCAGGTAGTAATTATGGGATGAAAGAGGACTCAACCTCCATAGCAACTCGTTCAGTCTGCTGAATAACGGGCGAGGCTAAGGCATCAGATCCTTCCGTTGGAGGTCGCTGAGTTTTATACAACGTTTAAGCTCGAAGTTGCTGGAGCTTGATGATAAACAATAGTTCCTTTCCATTGTTTCGGTTGCAGTTCAGTAGAACTCCACTCCTGCTTGGCTAGAAACATGTCGCCTTTGATATTACGGATATCCATGAGCAGGACAGGTAAGTGTCATTAGGTTGGCCGTTTAGAAAAACCTATTTGTCTCAGTTGTTATACCTAAGAACATCGAAAATGGTTAGATTACAGCCGAGATTGTATAATAATAATGGAGTTAAAATCTTATTTAGCTGTCCTTTAAGCGCTGGATTTAATATTAATAAGTAACCATAAATAAATAAATAAACTTTCACACTCTCACACCCGAGAACAAACATTATCACATAAATGTCTGTCTCGGCCGGAAATCGTGCCCGGGACCCCTCGCTCAGCACGGAAGGTCATTACCAACTGGGCTTTGGGGTCGTCTAGTAATAGTAATCGAGATTTTGAGATAAAACTCAATCAAAAACGTCCGCACATCGACTAAAAATTGTCCGTAACGGCAATTTCGTTTTATATTTCGATAGGCGTGATGTGACATTATCACAAGTCCAAGCTGTGCGTGTTTCGTTGAAATTTTTAGATTTTGCATACTTTTATCTTACTTTGTCAACTTTAGCTGTCATTTTGAACATTATCAAAATTAGATTAGATTATCTCATTTCCGCAACTGGCATTTGCTGGCAGGTTTCATGGAATCGATTAGAAAAAGAGGTAATGTCCAAAATTAGAGGTAGAAAAAAGTTATTGATATTTAAAGATGAAAATAGACAAGTTACCTGAGTAAGATGACCTGTAGACATAACAAGTATATGTTGTCTTTTATAATCACGTTAGGGTCAACACTTATGTGCATATATCCTGTGTTATTATACGATATACCTTTATAAAAATTCCTGTACGTATATATGTACTTTGCTCTGTTTCTATAAAAAAATAACATTTAAGCTCCAACGATTTGTGTTAATCGCAAACAATCGATCGAGTGTTAGGTGCAGACGAAAATTACTGGTAAATATTTGTTGACTTTTCAGCCTCTGATAAGCCAATAAGAAATTCTCTAAGGTTATCACTAAACCCTTTCGCAAATTCGTACCGGCACAGCGTGGTATAACATATAAACGTCATATATGACGTAATTATCTCTCTACAAAAGGCACCAAATATAATATCCCTGTTTACGTAATCGATATGATAAATATGTATTTGATAATAGACAATAGTTAAGGCACGATATCAGATTATTATCATTTGAACTTGTGACTGTTAGCGAATATTGTTATCGTAGCTTGTTTGATTATTCGTGGAGATTCATCAGTGTTTGTGGCAGTAACTAATGGTTTTGGTATCATTATTACTCTAATTATTTTTTTATAGAGTTGGTCACAGGATTCATTTAGACGTAAGCAAGTCATTTGGGGCATTTTCCATTAAACACATTATCAGATAAAACTGAGGAATTTCTTTTATAAGTAAATATGATAATATAACTTGATTATATCACCGCCGCCTATTAAAAGATTCAAAGTTAAGCCGCCGTTCGTTCAAAGGATATCTGTAACTGGGAAAAAAATTACACCATTTAAAAAAAAATTTGAGAGATTAATTTTTTCGAGTCAATTACCTATTGAAAAATATCAAAATTTACTTACCGTTCTTCTGTAAGTTTGAAATTGTTTGTTTAGTAGTCAAATTTGAAGCCAGAACAAAAAAAATCTAGTAATATTATATTGTCTAAAAAAATTTAGACGAAAAATTATGCTGTTTATTGTAGCGCCATCTCTTATTAAGCATTGGAAAGTTGCCATAAGTTATTTTAACTTTTGTGGCTTACATTGATTCTACAATAACCATCATTTAAAAAGTTAAGATGTAATTATAATCCATGAGAATTATTATATAACTACAGATTTTGAATAATATAAATACCAAGTATAGTGTCTGTTAAGCGAAGACAAAAATGCAAAAATTTAATGAAAGAAAACATTTATTTCGTCATAAAGACAAACTAATTTATACATTAACAATACAATACGGAATACATGACGAAAAAGGACTGCCTTCAGTCTATGCGACGGAACGGTCAAGAACGACAGCTGCTGGTTTTCAGCGCAATCCTTTTATTTTCGCGTAGTCCAATGCCAACGATTGCCGTGTGTTTCCACAAGTATAAATATGCAATAATAACTATAATAAATAGTTTAAATATAACTAAACGATGTTGCCACAAGATATATATATATATAACTTTGAGTAATATATAGAGTTAATATTTATAGAATATTTGTGTTATTAAATATGTGTGTTAAATTTATAATAGGGACAGTGACAGTGGGTTAACGGGGTAAATGTTCTATTACAGTATATTTTAAGCCATCAAGTAATCATACTTCTGTTATGGTGTGTGTGTTTCTGTGTGGGTATGTGTGTCTGTGTGTGTGTGTGTGAGTGTGTGTGTGTTTCATATTGCTATTTTTTGACAGTTACGTAGATGCATTTTATACATATTTTTTAAACTCTTTACTGTCTTTAGGTTGCGGTCATTCCAGCACTTGGTGGCACTATAATTGTAACTACCTCGAAAAACTGCAGAACTGAATAAAAATATGTTTATAATCATATTTATTTTAACAACCTTATAGCCCATTGAAAGTGTCCCTGTGTGCCGTACGACTTTGATTCCATGGATAAAATTTATTGTGACCATACTAGTTCGTTATTGATCCGTGAGTTAATTATGTGGTGGGGGAGGAGTTTAAGCGTGTTTTTATTTGCACTGTTTCTCGCATTTATATATCGGTTATTATATCGGTAATAATAAATTAATATCACTGGGAAGTGCTGATATTTCATTAGTACCTATATAAGATAAGTTATTCTGGGATAACAGGTTAATTAGCTGAGATATTAAAGTGGTTTATGGTAATTATAAATTCTATAAAATCGATAAAAATATTTTTTCTATTTATTGGTGTAAATCAAATGTTTAGTTCATTTATCTAATAAAATTTTATCACAGTCGTTATTGGTTCCATGGTGTAATGGTTAGCACTCTGGACTTTGAATCCAGCGATCCGAGTTCAAATCTCGGTGGAACCTCGGAGACTGGAACCTAGAACTTTTTGCTGATTTCACAACTAGGACTCTATCCGTATTTTGTTACTTTTTATTAATTATTATAAAAATATATTTTAACTGATTTTGTATTTTCTTCATTAATTTTTTTCAATTTATTGTATGTGTATTTTTTACAATCAATGAAAGCAAATTGTTAAAATAAAAAAATACATTGAATCAAAAACTGTTAAGTGTTATTTTTAGTGGTAAACATTTTGCATGTCTTGTATTTATTTTGCATTTCTCAAATTACGCATTTGGTTTTGCAGAATAGGTTTATTGTTGATACGAAATAAGATTAAAGGGTATTTTATTTTAAGACTGGGTTCATTTTTTCCTTCCGTAAACGACAGAAAAATTGTTTACTAGTCAGATCACAGATGTCGCTACTGTCTACATTTAAAGTATTATTCTTACTATAGTATATTGTTTGTTGTTTTCTTTACTGTAATATTTATTGTCTTCTTTAGGTATCTTTGTATTTCTCTATATAGCAACATTAGGGTAGCTAAAACACAACCAACATGACTGTAAAAGACGATTGAGTAAATGTTTTGTTTTGTTGTTTGTTGTTCAAAGGCTACGCATTGTTATTTATTAATTAACGACACTTCAACTTTGTTATCGTAAAGATTGAATGATAATGTTTGGTAGTTCTGTTACCAACCTTGTAACGTGATCTACCTAACCGGTTAAGATTATAATCATTTAATAAATAGTATTGATGGAAAGATAGTTCATAACTATGAAAAATTTTAAGTGGAACTCTCGTAATTATCCAGTGTAAATTAATAAATTTTTAATTACTGATGTTCGCCTAGTGGTCGAAGTTCGACTATGGCTTATAACTAACGTTCTGTTTCCAATTTTTTTCACTGCTAATACTAATGTTTGTCAATTGACAAACAGCAACAAAAGATTTATTGAAATACTCTGTCATTGCTTATTTACGTATATCGTACTAACGAAACATATTGCAGGGTGTCTGTCGAACTAGTAATTTTATTTATTTATTGTCAATAAACGAGAGGACAGGATAGGAGAGCTGATTGAAGGTAGTGACTGCCACTCATGGATATTCATTACACCGGAGACGTTACCAACAACTGGGCTTATTGGGCTATTCATTGACTGTTACTGAGGGCTGGATGAGTCGTCCTTTTGTTTTAATGTCTCCACTAGTGATCAATATATTTTAGCTCAAAACTTTCCTACTATAAACATGCTGCAGAAAGAAATTACGTAAATTAAGATTATCTAATTTAGATTACCTAAGCATGTCTTGTGAATTAAATGAGCGTTTTTTTTTACTCGTCGATAAAATATTATTATGACTAATGTCGCATTCGTATACTGATGAAATGAAGTGCAATAATTGTCGAATATTATTATATTACGTAAGTACACGCGGAGGCAAAGGAGTGGGGCTGAAAGTGTCTTAAGTCATATCACCCATTAGACACTTCGGCGTTTCTGGATAGTTCAGAGCCAAACGACCACCAATAGAAGGATTCCAGCGACTATACTCCGTCTATTGGTTAGTAGTGCGCACCACGAGATTGGATAGTTGGCGTGGGCTGAAGAACCTGACACAAAACACAATGACATGCATGCTTTCGGATGATTCGGCTTCTAGCGATATACCTTCAACATTTGAACTAGTACTAAAAGAACGCCTGACTCATGTATATGTATAAATGTAACCTTAACGTATGTTAAGTGAATAATACACTTAATACAATCATACTTTGCAGTAATTTTATTACTGAATTTGTTAATATTAGATATGATACATCATAGGCACAGTGCAAATGAATGAATGAGATGCGTGATTGGTAATAATTATCGGAACAAACATTTGACATTGACATTACCACTACTGTCAAAAATGATACATACTCGTAAGAGGGCTGCTCTGGGACAGTATAGTCATCCAAACTAATACTGTAACGGGAAACAACTACAGCTATACAATTTTATATTTGATTTAACACCACAGACTGATTAAATGCAATCTATCAAATTTAATTCACTTTTAAGACCGCTATGATCTCCAAGGTTTTCACACGATATTGTGTAAAAAAGTAATGAACCTGCTCATAAGTGGTTGCAATCGAAATGCATGAAAAACTATTCGTGGTTGATTCAGAAGGAGATTCTGTACGGGTCGGGTAACCTTAAAAAAGAAATCTAATACCGTGAACGGAATTAGTCGGGATTATACTGGCTCCAGCGGCTTCCAGCGACTTCCAACTGGAGATGCCTGGCGTCATTGGCTCATTCGTTATCCAACACTGTACCGCGAACAGGAGAGAAAGGATTACGTCGATCATGATAGATAGGTTTGCAAAACAGAAACAGATCAAGAGTATAGTATTATGCTAAGTACTGAAAGTTCCCTAATTGGAAAGTACATTAATCACCACGCAGACAGAGGCGTAGCGACACACCCACGTGAATTAACTGATTAGTTTAATAAAAAAACCTCGCAACTCTTTCTCTGTCAGTGCGCGGTAAAACGCCCTGGGACACGTGGCGTGTTAAAATCCAAATGGGTCGGTTACACGGATCTAATATTGTTGAATTCATGATTAATTAAATTATTTCATGACAATGTAACTGAATATCAAGATCCCGGTCCGGTCCTTGGGGTCATGACTGATGTGTTGCTGATCATTAAGGTAGCGGTAAAACCTTATGGATTTTTTAAGCCGTAGCATCGTTGGACGCTCTTCTGCTGACGAAGCAACTGGATGGGAAAAAATTAAGAATGGATTTAGTTAACTCTCGTTGGGAGAGACTTAAGTCCAGAAGTGGATTAACGTGGGATGAGCAGCTTTCTGAAAAGTTGAAAATTTGTTGTCATATCAACTTGTTTATGATGTAATTTTTTTTGATGAACTATTTTTAATGAGTTGTATGTATATTGTTAATCCGTTTAGATTTTATGTTCAGTTGGTATGATGTGGCTATTGTAATCTAATGACGTTTCAATTATTTGCGGCTCACTGCAGAGAATGTGTTTTCGTTATACTTAAGGCGATTTATTTATTATTTCGTAATTAACCCAATGGTGGGAGGTTTTATGAGACTCAATTTTATCAACGACCAATAACATATCGTGCCTAGCGAACCAAGACATTTATGAGAGGTCCTCTTTGAATTAAAGCACGATTTAAGTTTCTAATGCCTGATATCGTTCTACGTTCATTAATTTCGTTGGCTAGTTACTGTAGACAATGCGTTGTGGTATGATCATTGGTTATTTTAAAACGTCACATTAAATCCAACCCCGTCTCAGTTACACCGGGCTTAACCCTTCCGATTGCGAGTGCGATGTCTATCTGTCCGTGCGCCACATTACCTGTGAATTATTATTTCTGATTAATAAATTGTGACTCCCCAAAGGAAAGGCGGGAAACTCTAGCACGCTCTCGTCAATTAGGGAATTTGATGCTTTTTCATTAAATTCTAGTATGCCCTCGAGACCGCCTTGCCTTCAGTAGGTTATCGGGCTTCACCTGTTCAGGTTAATTTTAGGCGGGGTTCATGACTCGATTGAGTGACGTGAATTGGGTGGATTTTAATTATTTTGAAAACATTGTTTTAAACTTCGCGGTTCAAATAGGACTGTATCGCCATTACTCGTGTACGCAGTGACATGACATGACAAGGACGTTTATTAATAGTTATTTTGCTGATAAAATTGAATAGACACATTCCGTAGCTAAAATATCCGATAGCAAAATTGATAGAAAAACTATAATGAGAAGAAAAATCTTCTCTTGTTTCTAACCCCAATTATAATTCTAATTCTGTAAAGTCACTAATGGCAACGACGTTGTACAATATAGGTAGGTGAATGATTTTTGAATGTTTCTCCGCAATCATTATTTTGCTCCGTATTTTTGCTGTCATTGTACATATCATAGGGCGAAACGAAGATTGTCGAGGGGCATTAATAACGTACATTGTACATAATTAAAGTACATAATAAACACACTGTACATACAAACATTGTACATAATAAACAAAACACGCGAACGTACGTTACTACTGCTAGTAGTCATTGTACATTAGCAACATAAACGATAGCCTCGGCCGGGATTTGAATCTAATCTTTTACTTAGTAGACCGACCTAACATTAACAGGGTCACGGCAGCGTCATAAAGGTCGTTCTCTGCTATCAATTAGGTATAACGTTATTAAATGGATGCCAAATTATTTGTCTATTTGAAAATTTATTTAGAAAAGTACTTGACATATTTTTGGTGAATTTCTGCAGTAATCACGTTATGTGTACCATATATATGCCCGTTAGTTATAAATAGATGTCAACCAACTAGCGATTCTCTGCAATGTATTGACCTCCTCTCGGTTGACTTGAGAATTGCTGAAGTATACTGCACCATGTTGCTTCAGTGCTGCGAATTCATAGTGGGTTTAATAGTTAAACTCTGAAATTAGTGTACCGATCAAAGGCCTCCGACAAAGCTTAACAGTTGCGTATTATTTGCTTAAAATAATGCAGATCATGTGTATATAAATACCAATAATATAAAGTCCATGACAACAATATTTATCATTCAATGAATTATATTTCGTTATTGTTATTTTATATCTTAACATTTCACGATTGTACCAGACGTACGCTCTATATTTTATTTTACATGATTTAACTTCTCAGCAGAGCCGATTGACGATAAGAATCGATGATAAAGATACTTAGACACCAGATTAACAGTGTGGTAATTCTGTTATCTCACGTATGAAACTCACCGCTGATTTTCCTATGAGATCATTACGTTTTATGATTGTAACTTTTATAGTTGACCTAAATAAATTATTATTGAACATCTCAATGATAATGCTTAAGCGTTTATTGTGTTAAAAGTCGCCATAGTGTGTACTTGATATTATAACGAGTGTAAAATTGAGTTTTGGGATAACGTAACAGACATGCAGATCAGACAATGTAATGTACTCTAAGAAGTTTTTATGTCATAATAGTATACGGGGTTCCACACTTATTTCTCCCAGCGCTTTCCATTACATTTGAACATCGCTTTTGTCACGTTGTGGTACTGCAACGTGGTAGGCATCTATTCATAACATTTCAACTTTCCGAACAGTGATATTTAACTTTCAAGCAGTCAACATATAATATTGTACACATATGACCAGCAAACAGTCAGGTTGATGTCGAACAGGTTGGTACATAAAATGTTATAACATGGCGATGAAATGTAATTGTTTTTTCATTATTTTGTATTTTGAATCTTATTTGTTTCTTATACTAAAATCTTACAAATTTTCGCACCATTTCACAAGCGGTTCCATGGTGTAATGGTTAGCACTCTGGACTCTGAATCCAGCGATCCGAGTTCAAATCTCGGTGGAACCTGCTTTTTTTTATCTCCAATTACATCTATATCTCATGTTTTATTGCTTAGCGTTTTCAAAAATTATATAAAATAAATTAATATTCTTTTTTATGCTATAATATTCGAACGTAAAATTTGTCGTGACAATTTTTTATTAAAACAATCTTGATAATGTTCTTATTTTTTTAATTACTGAGTAGTGAGAATTACTTATATGTGTTACATTGTATTCACTGATTTTGCTTGCTTTGGTTGCAAATATTAATTGCTTTACTGTTAATATTTTTAAGACTGGATTTTTTTTCCTGGATAACTTAGGCAAATGAAATGAAATGACATTTAATAACCTTTCCGTATAATAATGCCTTTGACCTTTTTTGATAATGCATTTCTGTCAATTTTAATGGAATTTTATTATAAATATTTACACATGTACCCATGGAAGAGCCACCAGTTTTGCTTAGTCTGAAATTTGGAATAATCAGTTTAGGCTTTATTCCTAGTATTAATGTTGTGAACATTACTCTTCCTAAGAAAACTATCAGAATATTTTTAATGTACATAATATCTGAAATATATTGTGATGCTACAGTTAATATATCAATTTCTTTAAAGAGATCGCTAAGGGAATCCCTTGGCCTGAGATTGTAAATGGCGCATACTTCTCTTTTCTGTGATATAAAAAAACTACTTTATATCAGCAGCTGAGTCCCACAATAACAGACCATAGGACATCACACTGTGAAAGTAGGTAAAATAAACTAATCTTGCTGTTTCTACGTCCGTTAAGAGCCTCAATTTCTTAACAGCGTAGGCAGCAGAGCTAAGTTTCCCTGACAAGATTTCAGTATGAGGATTCCATTGTAATCGAGTCTATAGTGATTCCAATAAATTTGATAGAATTTACTAGTTCAAGCACTTCCTTATTTATAACAATATGAGTTGGCACTTGTCTAACATTTGGTATAGTGAATTTAATACATTTGGTTTCTTTAGCGTTTAACACAAGGGTAACATGTAAACCAGTGTAAAACTTGCGAAACAGTATTATTTATTTTATATTATATAATATAATTATTATTTTAATGAATTAAAAAAACAATATCTTCTAGATTTTATTGCTCACACCTGGTACTTATTTCGCTTATTTGATATTTTATTGAAGTTAAATGTTATACATATATAGCACTTTTTACAGGTATGTTGAGAAAAGATACAGTTTGGAGAAGACGTGAAGTTGGGTCACCATGCAAACGTTAAACAAGTCTTAACTTCTGCAGTCTTATGATATTACGATCAATGTTGGTTGGACGTGAAGCAGTATTAGCATCAAAAAGAACAGTTCATTTGTTAGAAACTGCTTTTGCCGGCAGGATTTTTTTATAGGATAAGGGATTACATAGGCTCTGATTTCCGTATTACATTAGGTATAAGAAACTTTCGTTTGGTCCAAGATCAATTTAGCTGTTGTATATTGATATTGGGCCAAAACTTTTAGCGTCATCGCAAAATCTAAAATAAAGTATGCAGAATGCTTGTAACAGAGTTTGTGTTAACAGACCGATAACACAACAATATTTCAAAAAGTGAATGTTTGTTATTGTTGAAGAAAAACGTACACCTTATTTATATTATAAACCGAATGAACAAGATATATTAATACTGCCCATGTCCTGCAAGTTACCTGTTCTCACTACATATTCATTTTCATCAAGATCGGTCCAACTGTTTTTGAGCTTGACGGGGCATACAGACAGACAAAAATTTCAAAAATGGTTAACTTGACTGATGAGTGACTCTTAAAAATATTTATTTAGATATGGGCGCCGCCATTCCAATCGCTAGCGGCGGCGCGCTGAGGATTTTTCATCGGCGGCGGCGTAGCGCCGGCGGCGTGGATTTTTTTTTTTTTAAGAAAGTCTTTATTTATCTAGCTCAACATCCTCTAAAGTGCTAAAGATTGGGTATCTTGTCGTAATTTTTGTCGGATGTCGGTCAAAATGCGATAAAATAAACCGAAAATACTGAATTTGCCAGAGGGAAATTCTCTCAGTTACTGCAGAGGTATTTTGGGTACTGCAGCATATTATTTTGGATGGCATGCTTAAAAACTTATTAACACTGTTTGTGTCGTTGTAATATTATGTCGGGCAAGTAATAAATAAAAAAATATTTCAAATGAGCACTTAACAAACAACAATGTATTTTAGTGGGTTAAATTTTATCAATTAATATTGATAATTGTAATGAAAAAATTGAAACACAGACAGATTATACCCGTATATTACCATGC